>JAKTSW010000079.1:0-68184 GCA_030580435.1 Babjevia anomala
CAAACCGCTGTCAACAATACAGAGCCCGACACAGAAGCATACGATTTGATGAGTAAACCGAATGTAGATTATCGTTGAGCCAATGCGACATCAACCCTTACCCCGCTTCATGAAGGCATACGTTCAGCAGCCTGTGGAACCGAGATGTTCTAGCATGCCTAAATTTCATTCACATTCTAAACGGGTACCGCGAGAATAATGAGCGTCCTGCTCGGTTTTGTCGTGAGTCGAGCACAGATGTATTTAAACAAGTGGAGTGATTCAATTGTGAATCGCTCCATCCGGTCGAGTTATCGCTCGTCCATTTTTACAGATGTTTTTTCGTTATATCGAATATCGTTATATCGATAGTTGATCGTTAAGTCAACGTCTGTATGAGAACGAGTTGCAGCATCACAGGAATATTATGAACCGGTGGACAGTCAATTACATATCATTACACATATACATTACACATATAATTTCCAATACTCGAAACCAAAGATTAAGTAGTAGTCAAATAAACCCACGATATGGAACTGTAAACTGGTCCACTTCTTCTGTTAACAGTACTGTACCGGTTAAGACGGCAATCTATGCTCAATGACATACAATCGCGGGTGCTTCAATGGTGCAACATATGAATCGTTTGGTCATCTAAACACAATGCAGATATCGTACATAAGCTCTATACACTAGTGAAATCGCCGTTTTGGTTCCGGCGACGGCGAACGGCTCATGCTCCTGGCATCTCGGCCTCTTAATTTCAAAAACTTCTTCTGAGCTATAAATCGTTAGTAAATCTGCGCTGCGTATGCAACATATGTAACATTGAATTATTAAAACCTACACATTTCTAAACCACGTAGCAGCTCATGAGAGGGTTTTTTAGAGTGTATAAAATTACAGAATCCACCGCGTGAGCATTCTTTCGTTTCATGCTGCCTACAACATGCTTCCCTAAAATCTGTGACAGGGCTTAATTCACAATAAACCGGTCTACCAGCATACCATCGAGAATTGAAGTTATCACAAGCTTTCTGTGCGTCGTCTTCGTATTTAAACCGGCAATAAACGTTTCCAACAAGATCTTGATACAAGTACATATGTTAGTATTGCTTGAACACACCATACAGATTTTCAGAGATACTCACGATCATTATTGTTTTCACACACGACCATCTCTTCAACCTCCCCAAATTTGGCAGCCTCGCAGAAAAAGTCTTCGTAAAATGCATCATAATGATTCTGCATCTGCGCATCGTTTAGCTTGTTACCGGGCTGGAACGCCGGATTTTGGTACATATTTGGGCACATTATCGTCTGTGAATATGATGGTTTTACGTGCTTTCGCGAGCATCGGTCTCCGTGGCGACAGGCGCCGATTTTATAGTAGAACGAGCTTCAAAATCAGCATCATGACAAAAAGAGAACAACAGACTAAACTTACCAGTTTACCTTATCCTGCTCGGTACCAAATATAGATGCCAAATAGTTAGCCATGTTTCTATTGACTCAACAGTTAAATATTAAATCAAAAAAAATATGTGGTGATAATAAAAATCTGATTTAAAAGAAGTTTGTGTGAGTACAGCATCCGCGGGTTTACTAATTTCTTTCAGTGGCGAACTTCTTACACCTTAAGCGCATACGTTTTGACACTTATACGGACTTATATTGATTTTAAAGGGATTTCTTCAACGAAACTTGCTAAATCTCGTACATACATATTTCAAATATGGGAGTAAGTTTATTGTCACCTCTTTTTTTTTTAAACAGGACATTCTAACATATTTAGAACGACGGTGGATCAATTCCTACTCGTCGAGAGCTTGTAAAGTCGTCTTCTAAAGGCCCAACTACGTCCGAGATTTTCGCCAAAGCTCAACTCAACTCCCAATTTGTTTGGACGACCGATCCACTGACCAGAAAACCTCTCAGAGATCCAGTTGTTACTGACTATCTTGGAAGGATTTATAACAAGGACTCCGTGTTGGAGTGGCTTATATCGCCTGGTGATTTCGCAGATGGGGAAGTTTTGGTGAAACACATCAGAAGCTTGAAGGACGTTGTAGAGCTTAAGTTCAGCAAGGACGGCAAGTCCGGTAAATGGACATGTCCTGTGACTAGAAAAGAAGTTGGTGTGGGAAGCGGCAGGTTTGTAACCCATGCAGAATGTGGGGATGTTTTCGCTGAGAGCGCTATCAAAGAAATCGAGAGCGAAACCTGCTTGGAGTGCGGAACAAAGGTCGACAAGGAAAATATTATTGCTTTAAACTCATCATCTGCGAAAGATGTTGACAGATTACAGAAGAGAATGGAGAAGCTTGCGGACGAAGGACTGACCCATTCCTTAAAGAAGGCAGGTAGCAAAAAGAAGCGGAGGGATGACGAACACGAAAAGAAGAACAACAAGAAGTCCAAACACAAGCGCGAACAAAATGATGGAGGCATTAACAATAAGGACGCTTTGGACATATCCAGGAAAGTGATGGAGAGCGTTAGCAGTAATGGAAAGTCCCGAAGTAACACCGTACGTGACCTTTATCTCCAAGCATAGATGATCTCGAAGGGAGCGCACAACCAGGTTACGCACTTTATTGATGCAATGTAGATTATTTATTTGTATAGAATTATGTGTTTTTTGATAGCTAATTTGTTGACTTTACGAATTCAATGAATCGCAGTCATACAGCCATTTCCTTATGTAAATTACATACACATCTATGTACACATTTTTGAGTGTGCTTATTCATGCACATTTTGATTCGTACGTAACTATTTCAGCTAAACCCACCATAATAAAATGCGTACAACCAGACAATAAACTGGCTCTTTATTTCTTCTTAGGTCCTCCAAGAGGCTCTCCAATTCCAGCTCCCCTCAATTTGACTCCCAGTACGCGCTCCATTTTTCCCAGAAGCTGCTGGTTTGGAACTGCGCGGCCACTCTCGTAGTCATTGATGACATTCGCTTTCTCATTCACCTTAACTGCTAGGTCCTTTTGAGTAAGCTTCTTCTCTAATCGAGCTTTCTGAATGGCTTTGGCCACCGATAAGTCGATCTTTGCAGGAGGTGCCACCTCATTTTCCCGATCGATTTTTGTTAAACGCTGACCTTGTGTGTCAGCGATCTTGTTGTTTCCCGCACCGTATCTTTTTTCAGTCGATACAACTTGTCCAGTTCTTCGCGCAGCGTTTAGTTGTGATTCGGAGGTGACGACATTCGTTCGGCGAGAGTTGGCTTTGGAGCCGATGTATGTAACATTATCCCAGTCTGACATATTTTATTTAACGATAATTTATATTTTATAAATTTCAGGCTATATTGTAAAATCTAGGAAAAACCTGTTTTCACGGTTCAAAATAAATGACGATATCTTTTTTTCCAGGTACAAATATGGAACCGGCTACTTGAGCTGCGGCGATTGAAGGTTGGGGAAATTTACAAAGAAGCTTCTAGGCTGTTTTAGAGATTTGTGGATGTAATTACGCGGACGTCGCGCATGTATGCACAATTACTTCTTCACCATGGCTTAACCTTCAGAAATCTCGTGACCAAAGAGACAAAATTTTCTTTAGAAAGTGAAGACCTCATCGCATTTCAGCAAGATAAAGCAAGGCACAGCATAGCATAATGAGGCCAACTTTTGCCCCATTGCAGCGCAGCCGAAGATTACCTTCGCGGTATATACTTCGCAATCCGAATAGAGTCAGTATGATTAGTCGACTTCCTCTTACTACTAAAGATGGAAACAAGGACTTCTACAAAGGTACAGGGTCAGCAAACATGGGTCGCCATACCAAGCACGGAAATTATTTGATTGAATGGAATAAAGTGAGAACATACGTTGTTCCGGAAGGATTACAAACTACCGAGGTTGGTTTGTTATTGATATTTTGAAGTAGAGGAAGAGTGCTAACTCTTTAGTTCAAACCGTACGTTTCTGGACTGGCACCAGATGTGAAGAACTCATTTAAAGGATATAGTAAAGGTGCGCAAGACGGCAATTTGTACATTGAAAAATTCAGGGAATATCTAGTCTATGGAGCAGACGAGACACCAGAGTCAGATCCCTCCTCAAATTGGGTAGAGCGGGGTTAAGCATTGTGTATAATACATCAAATTCGCGCCGGTACAAAAATACATATACTACAAGGTAGCTGGGATACAGTTCATTAAAAGTTATTCGACATGAAACACAAACCTTAAGCATCACAGCCAATTTTTTCAGAGATACACTCAAGCGAACAGGCAAATTTTTCCGCTAGCGCTTCCGCCAACTAGCCAGTTCTACGAAATGTCAGTACGTTCGTCATGCAAAATTTTCCGTCATTGCTAGAATTACCTGAGTAGGATGGAATTTGCATACAGCAGGAACGGCGGTGATCAGATCTCGATCTGCAAAACGAGCCAATTGCACTCCATTTTCTGAGTATACATCAATGTATCTGTTCATATTTCCAATTACAAACTTTTCCATGTTGTCTTTTGGACTCTGATGCCATTGTGCTTTCAGAATTGAGACCCATCTAAATTGAATTAGCATTTACGATATATCTGCTTCTGCTATCATTCATTTCATTTCCTACCTTCCTGTCTGGCAATTATGTCTGATTGTCGAGAATGGCTTCAGCATGTCTGGCTGAGAGGAAGTGCTTTTCAGATTGTCCGTATCTTCAAAATTGAATATGTTTATGGTGTCGTCATAACCATTAACCACCACTTTCCCTGTACGGCTCCATGATGCACAGCTTATGCTGAGTCGACTTTCGTACTCGCCTAACATCGCAGGATGGAGCTCCCCCTCAATTGTTTCTATCTTTCTCAGATCCCATAATTTCATAGTCCTATCAAGAGAGGCGGAAACGCAAAGATGAGGTGCTTTCGGATGCAGACCAAACCCACCAACTTTCTTTGCGTGAAGTCTGTATTTCGTCACATCTTTCGATGGTGCTCGTAGATCAACTCTGCCTAGTTCACCATTCAGGGTAGAGAAATATGCGGTATTGGCGTCCGAGAACTCTAGAGCGCTAATTGCATCTGCTTCAGAATTATCCAGCGAACCATAGTAAAGCTCCGAACTGACACCATTTACAAGATCAACACATCTAATCGAACCATCGTAGCTGGAAGAGTATAGCTTCTCTGTCACTGATGGCGCAAACGAAAAGCTTGATAGAGTCCGCGCATGTACCTTAAACGTAAAGATCTGAGGAAGCTCTTCGTCTTCATCGTGGTGAACTTCGTCGACATTCCAGATACCCAAGTTACCCACTTTGTCACCAGCTAAAACCATTCGCTTGCTCACAGAAGGATGGAACCCAATCCAAAATATTCTCTCGGGTACCTATTAAATCAGTTACACACGCGCTAGCAACACACAATCAATCAAGCCAGCACAAACCAATTTAATTTCCGAAGGAGGGAATTTATCAAACAACGTCATCGTTGCCAACTCCTCTCTGATCTTTACGATATCTTTGCTCAAGCGTACACTATCCTCACTTTCAGTTTTTACATCATCAAATCCGTCGAATTTCCACAGATTGCCATTTTGCTCAATCTCAATTAGCTTCATGTCTCCGCCTATCCTGGTCCTGTCCTGTCGAGTTTTTTCTTGAGCTGCTACATATTCTTCTTCGGCTTTAATTCGACTTCTTTCGGAATCTGGTTGGATACCAGCCAGTCTGGCTGAAGTTCTTCGAGGCTGTGTCTCATCTTTCTTCTTCGGAAGTACTCGTGCTCGTTTCGACACCCCATTTAATAAAGGTTTATCACGCTTCGGTGCTGATCTTTTGGCAGAGGGAAATTCAGCAAAAGAATCACTGATTCCAGACAATTCAAGCTCTCTGAGAAGAGCATTGTTCCGTTCAATATTTGCTCGGCGCTGACGCTCGTATTCACTCTCCATTGATCGCTTCGATGAACAGAATAAGAAGCGATCAATTTGATCAGAAGCAGAAAAAGCGCGTTCATCACGTGTTACGGCAACACACCTCCTCATACATAATACATAAATTAGACTACGCCCGTATAAGGCTAGCCTCTTCAGGGACCAATGTCGACGTTTTCGAAATCGATGCTACTCTTAGCGATTTTGCCAGAATATAATTGGACAATCAATTATTTTGAGTAGCTCGGCCTTTTTTGATAAGCGGACCATGCGAATGCATTCTTCACAATGAGTTGGGTGAGTTTGCACTTTATAGCACGGTTGTTTGTAGCCGTGATGATTTTCCGTGCGGCTATATGTCCGGTTTCCGCCTTCCCTATTTTCAAGTTGATAAATGGTGTTCTCTGAATTCTATATCATTGGTGTTAGTGGGCCATCAAGCTCAGGAAAAAGCGTAAGAAAAATTATGATTGGAATTATTGAACACTTATTCTCGAAAAGAAACCAGCTAATTGGAGTTGACTAGACTCTTGCGAGGCTGCTGAAGCATGTGCTGCCAAATTCATTCATATTATTTGAGGACGACTTCTACAAGGTTTGTTTATACAAACGTCGGATGAAATATGTCAAGCTTACTTTTCAATTAGCCCGAGGTAGAAATACCGGTAGTCAATGGATTGGTAGACTGGGATTGCCCAGAAGCAATTGACTTTGATTTGTTAGTTCAATCGCTAGAGTATATCAAGCGCGAACAAAAAATTCCCGATACACTGAAGTCCAAAGAAGATCAAAATGATACAGGCCCACCTCCTGTAACTGAAGAAGAAGCTATTGCGGTAAACGACAAGCTCGCCAAAAATACACCGCCAAATTTGCAGAGTACAGGCTTTTGCATTGTTGATGGGTTCATGTTATATAACAACGCAGACGTTGTCAATCTCTTGGATGTCAAACTTTTCTTAAGAGCACCATATGCGTTGTTGAAAGCAAGACGTGAGGCGAGAAATGGTTATACCACTTTGGAAGGTAGGCGGTTTTAATTCATAAGATTGTTCTTAGCTGATTTATAGGATTCTGGGCTGACCCTCCTGATTACTTTGACAATTACGTTTGGCCCGGATATATACGAACTCACAAACATCTATTTGAGAATGAGGACGTGGAATCAGGTGTCTCCAGAAATGCAGAAAAGCAGGGCATAAATTTCCTCACAAATATTCAGGCCGAGATGAAGAGCATTGTGGAGTGGGCTTTAACGTTGGTTTATGCACAGTCTTCCACTTATAGAAGCAGTTAAGAGATTTAGCAACATGTCGCATTTGTAGGTCTGGCCAGCATCTAGTAATCCACTGTTCCTGCCGAGTCTTCTTATGTCCCTCGATGTTAACAAAATAGAAAGAATATCAACACTGGATTCCTACTTCAAAGCCCATTCGAATAGATATTTACTAATACATGTCTTCTTGCTGCTGATCTACTGAAAATCCTATGTCCATCAAGCGAGTATTCTTAGTCTGTTCTTTCCGCTTTCGCTCCTCTATCTCCTCTTTTTGTAGCTTCAGAATCTCATCAGGCGAGACCCGTTTCAATGTAATGTTTTCATCAATGCTCGTGTCCTTGGCCGTTAGTAAACTTTTGTTATCCTGAAGATACAAAAAGGTGACTGAATCTTACAATCTCGCCTAAAAGCACCACGTTTTCGCCTCGGACGATATAAACTCCTCGCTGCACATCGCTGCATACCAATCCCACGATAATTCTTTCGATCGTATCTTGCAGCACCAGGTTTGCTATTAGATTAGCATAGACTGCTCATCATAAAACCAGCAAAAGCCAAGTATACCATATTGATCAAACGATCTTAGTATCCCTATTAGTTTCCGGCCGTCTCGTAACACCACAACAAGCTTTTCTATCAGAATATTAGTATCCGCTACTCATAGAGCAATTTGAACGTATCACTCACTATCAACGCAGTCCATTAGCTGTGCAGCGGTAGTGAAGATGTGCGAGGGTAGCAGAGCCCGATTAACATCATCCGTAGGAAGAACTGACATATCGACCTTGACTAAATAAACAAACCTGGTCGATATACAATAAGGTCATAGGCTGACGACCAAGATTATATCGAGATATATTCAAATTGAATTCCCTATTGTTTAATCAATTATTGTGGACAACGCAAACTTAGAATAAGACGCAATGTGGGTTTAAGAAAGAATACGATTGCGGTTTTTCAGTAGTACTATTGGAAATTTCGAGTTTTTCGAGATCACGGGATTTTACAACAACCGTCCGCCAACAGCGATCTTTTTTAACATTCTGTTTTTTTAGACATGATAAGTTGTACTATCTTTCATTTTCTGTAGAATACTGTCAGCCATACGGTGCTCTGTTAGTCCTGCTTCTCATGATACCGTAAATGCGCCTCCAAAGTAAAAGCTAGGACTCTCTCTTTACACACCATGCAGGTTCTCATGTCCACGTCGTCATATTCAGGCTCATAGTCAGACTTTTCCCACTCCGAATCGCAATCTAAAGAATTCTCGAATGTCTCACGCTCAGTATCGGTATCCTTGAGTGTCTCCATCATTCCCAGTTCCTCGAGTTCTGACGCCTCGAGATGGGAGGTTTTTAGTCTCTTTTTGTTCGTTTCATCAGCTGAGTTTTCAGTAGTCAGGCCATCTACCTTTTGGGACCGCTTTTCCAAATATGAAGAAATATCTGTTTTTGGTGCAGGTTTTATGTTGACAACAGCAACATTTACTAGACTGATATCAAATTGCGGAGAGTTATCGATGAGCTTATTGAATAGTGGAAGAAGGTCACTCTCTACGATGGTGCTAGCTATCTGGTCCGTTGGCGTAGAAAGCGAATAGATAGATGTAGGAAGCTGCGTGCTTCGCGATATTCTTGTCCCGTACGGAGCCGATCGATGTTGTATCGTCAATCGTAGATTTTGAGGGTGTCCGAGCCATTTCTTATGTTCGGATAACAGATCAACGTGCATTCTAACCAGTGTTGAATTCATTAGAGATAATAGTACGGATTTTAGCTCGAGAGCTGACGTAAGACTCCTGAAGGTGTCTTCCATAGAAATTTGAGTTGGGATTGGAGGAGTGTGAATGACCTGGAATTGTTAGCAAGTCACTTAAACCAACAGAAAACTTGAAATAACCTTAGAGTCATCTCGCCCATTTATCAAATCCCAAAGGCGCTCGCCGGTTTGTTGTTCTAAAGATGTCAAGAAAAATTGCCTCGATCCTACATTCCGAACATTCGATACCGTCATATCATGTTCCTCGTCTTCAGGAAACAACGAATGTCGTAGAGTCGCGGCGGTTTTTGATCCGATACCTGTGATCTTTCGAATATCTAATGGATCTAGAAACTCTTGAAATTGACTAGAAAATAGCACCGTCTTACGATCTTAATAATTAAACATCCGAACAACATAATAAGTAATATACTTACCTGACAATTAGGTTTGTTTACGCTTGAAGCCATCTTAGAATATACTTTACTAATAGAAATACCTCCAGACGAAGTATATCCAGTGTCAATAAATATCTTCGTCCGAATGTAGAGGCTGAGGTGACTGCCCATAATAACTGCGTATTTCTCAGCTGTATCAATATCATTGAGAGGGGCGTCTACCGCTAGCTTTCCTGCTACTTGTCTCATATCGCACTCAAAACCAACAGTGCTATCCGCTTGGTCCAATATGAAGAAGAACGGCGACTCGTGTTTCTCTGCTGTTATGAAAGGACCACTAAAGAATCGCCGTAGATTATAGGAGATCATATTGTTAACATCAAGCCACAACTCATCGAGACCTAATCTTTCAACCTTTCCATTCGTGACGACGCCTTTGACGAGATTCCATAGCATTTTTGAGGCATCCCTGTATCTCGTCAGGTCCTACTTCGTCAATATATTTTATTCATGAAGCCAACCGTAAGTTCTCACCTCTCCATTGACAATGGTAAGCGAAGGCAGAACCTTTAACGCATCAGACAGCTTCTGCAATTTTTTGACCCCAAGACGACGAGCCGCATAGTTGCATGTGCATATTATACTTTTCTGACGAACTGCAAATGGGATTGACTTCAGGGCAGGATTAAAGTGTTCCTCGACCTAGGCTAATTAACAATTATTTCAGAAATTAAAAAACTACGCTTAGCCTGTGCATACAGAACAGTAGAATGCATCCCAGTCTAGCGCTATAATCACATTCTGCGTGAGGTTTTGGCTCATCTAGAAATTTTGTCTGTTCTCAATCTTACTACATAGGTTTCTGGGCATCCTTTGGGAAAAGGTCGGTGGTTGGGAGGAATACCAAACCGGGTAACTTCACAGCTAAATTTTTTTCGGAGAAATGTCAGATCATTTTATTCTAATATGTGTGAGACAGAGTGCGGAAAATATGGGCAATAAGAAGGCTCAAAAAAGGTCACAGGAAAAGAATGGCAAAGGATTCCTTAAGAGGCAGAAACTGTCAGACGATGATAACTCTCAATTGTTTTCTCAGCAAGGTGTCGAAATTGAGAATGTCAGAGATGATCTAGAATCTGTCGTCAGTTCAAATTCAGATTCGGATATCGAACAAGATTACGAAAGGATTCCGAGGCAGTGGAAGGAGGACGAAAAAGATCAAAAATATATCGAGAGACTTCCGATTATATCAGAGGGTTATGTGCAGAGAGTGCTCGAGAAGAGAAACGAAAAAGAAGTAAAAGAAGAGAGCGACCAAGAGGAAGTTGAGCAAGCAGATGAGGTCGACGATTTGCAGGAGTCAGAAATCCCGGAAAGAGATCAGATCCGTTTTGCGAAAGAGGAACTTTCTACGTGGGCTAATGAATTGATAGAAGATCCCGAAGAAAATGTTAGTAGATGATTTGAGACTTCGTCGATAATAATTTGGAGAGAAAGCTAATCCACATAGATTGGAAATTTGTCAAAGATCATAGCTTATCAGCACAGCAAAATTACAAAAATTAAGCAACTTTGTATCGCTACTCAATTAGCCGTTTATAAAGACATCATACCTGGGTAAGATTATATATAGTTAAAACCTACTGCAGTGAAGTCTCTAATGATTAAGCTACCGCGTTCGTCCTTTAACGGAACTGGAGAATCGATCAAAAGTCTCGAAAGAGGTCAAAAAACTCAGGAATTTTGAGCAGACTTTGATTTCCAACTATAAAAAGTACTTAGACACTTTAAACAAATTTGTACAGGAGTTTCTTAAATGTGAGGCAGGTTCTTCGAAGTATAAGCTTGGAAATACTGCGCTGATATGCGTTTGCAATTTGCTGAAATCGGTCACGCATTTTAACTTTCGTAAAGACCTTTTGAACGTTATCTCTAAGCGTCTCAGTCGGAAGCGATTTATATATAGCCAATCTGAACTTGGAAGAGATATACAAGATGACTGTGGATTTGATTTATGTATCGCGACGTTAGAAGAGGTGTTCCAAGATGACGAGCAAGGAATTGCTTCATATGAAGCTGTCCAAATTTTGACGAAAATGATGAAGACTCGACACTACAAGGTTGATGACAGTGTTGTGCGAACTTTTCTTCACCTACGACTTCTAACCGAGCTTGATATTTTAAATGCCGGTATCAATGCCCCTATCGATAAACCTAAGTTGAAGAAGAAGGATCGCATGCACCGAACAAAGCGCGAGAGGAAACAGGCTAAGGAGGTGAAAGCACTTGAGAATGAATTTAAGAGCGCCGAACAAGTCGTTTCAAGAGAAGAAACTGAGAGATTACAGTCTGAGACTTTAAAAATCGTATTTGCAACGTATTTCCACATCTTGAAAGAAAGAGCAAGCAATCTCTTAGGAATCACGCTTGAAGGACTGGCAAAGTTTGCACACCTCATAAATGCAGATCTATTTGGTGATTTACTTGAGGCCCTGAAAGAACTTATTCGTGACAGGTACACCCAAACCAATATGGATGGCGAAATTGAGATTAAGCCCAACTCTACCAGAGAGAGTCTCCTATGCATTGTCACAGCTTTTGCGCTTCTATCTGGACAAACCGGTGAAAGTATTGGACTCGATCTAACTTTCTTTGTGGGACATCTGTATAGAATTATGATGCCGTTGTCGCTCAATCCTGACGTCGACTTATCAAAAAAAGCGCTTAGGCTAGATAATCCCCTTGAGAATAATGTATCACGTCCAAAGATCAAAAAGCAAGTAGATCTTTCTACAGAAATGGAGATTGTCATGAAAGTTTTTGATGCTCTATTTTTTAGCAGACATTACAGGACAGTCTCGTTTGGATCTGGAACGAGTAATGACGTCAGGATGGCAGCATTTGCCAAGCGGCTGGCGATTGTTTCGTTAAATTTTCCAGATAAGTCATGTTATGCTGCTCTTAAACTTCTAGAGAAGCTATGCATGAGATATTCGGCCAGAGGATCTGGAGAAAGTAATGAAGGAGGTGGAGCGGGGGCGGTAGCAGCGTTATTCTCTACGGAAGATAGAATTATGAACGGTGTCTATCGGCCAGAAGCCGATCAGCCCGACCTGAGCAATGCTCTTGCTGCAAATATGTGGGAAACATTTTTATTAGAAAAACATTATTCACCAATTGTGTCGGAGCTCGCGCGGAAGCTACCGATGAAAACAACTGGGGCATAGAACAAACCGAAATTGTAATGTAGAATAAAGTGTTATTGATCTGTCACAATATCTCTATATGATATTTATCTATAAAATTTTGATAGAATGAATAATTGACGGATGTTTAAAGTTAATATACAATAAATAAAACTTTTGAAAGATATGTATCACCTGAATTTGGCTTTTCAAATTTCCATCCAGAATAATGCCATACCTATATCTTAGCAAAATCCTATATATAAACTCCCTATGTACATGTGTGAAAGATAGGCAATATCGTTCTGTTGCTTTACTACTTATCAAATTTGGATTTATAGTTGATGAGCATGAACGGATCACGAGACTCCACATTCACTGATGGATCTGCTCCCGGTACATACTCATTCCAAGGCTGTATAAAAAGAACATTTCCCAAACTGAAATCTTTGTCTGAAAGCGAATCAAGTACATATAACTGAGTGTGAACATAACGCACTATCGTTTCAACTTTCGTCATATCAATCTCCGAGGTTGCGCCAAATAAATTTCTCCAAATTGCAGCTGCGAGGACGGTATCTGATGTACCAAGACCTTCATCATATGCCAAAATACAGCCGCGGAGTTGATTATTAAACTCCTTTAGATACTTATTGACAAGTCGTCCGCTTTTGATCTATATATTCATATTTAGCATCAACGCATTCCCCAACGTAACAAATAGACATACATTAATCTCCAATGCAAGTCTGAATTCCATATCAGTGAAAAGGGCATCTATTAAGATTTGTTCATACTCCGCAGAATAGTCCTTCGGCAAGGTTCGCATTCGAACGAGAAGCATCCAGACATGTAAAGCCGTGATTTGAAACCATTGTGTGAAAGTCATTGGCAAGCCCATAGTTTCATAGTAGAACTTTGCTGTTTGAGACAAATTTTGCTGCTGGTTCTGATGAAACAAACCCTGCGCTTTGCACATTCCGTAGTAAAGCTTTCCAGCAATTGGCGCCGCTTGCGTCCGTTCGACATTAACATTAAAGACCTTGATGAAACCTCTTAGCAAGCCAAGTTTCCAATTGGATATTGTCTTTCGAGACGAGTGGACGCTTTCAACCTGGTTGTTAACCTCAACAGTGAGAGGTTCTGGAGTATTTGAGCTAGATGAAGGATTCCGTAATCGAACATACCGGAAAGTCTGGTCTATCGAGTGACTAGCCTCAGGAGTACCTTCAAATGGGGTACTGTATTGCCGTCTACATAATATAGGAAGATAACGAATAGCTGGCGACCGAGCTGTTCGCGCCGTAATGTATCCATACAAGGACATCTCCTTATCTTAAAAATGACGGGTGCTCTGTTTAGGTGCGGATAGTCCACTGGATGTTGCACTCGTTTGATTCTGTCCTGCGAAAAGGAAAATCTAGATGTTCAAATTTTTTTGATGATGTCCGGGTAATGTGATCTCTATATCTCATCCGAAGACTACGATCTCTTAACTACAAGCGGAACGGGTTTGATAAATAAGGACGCGATGAATACATTGGATGTTCTACGCAATTCATACACGACGTCCTCTTTTACGACTCTACCGGCGGAGGATGTCAAGGCCTTATATAAACTGTCATCTGAGTTCTTCTATCAAAAATCCTTCGAAAAGTCCCTGGAGCCAAGTGATTTCTATAGCCTTGTTGAACACCATTTTTATCTGGCGTTAATAGCGAAACATGATTCTGAAGCAAACACTATCCTGACGACCCTTTCGGACGCTTTCGGATCAAACTCTCCACGAATCAACGTATTACGTTGCCTGTATATTGAGGCTACAGAATCTGAGAAGAAGGTAGCAGATTTCCTTGCCGAGAAAACTATAACTGAAATTGGGATTGCCAAGCGGAAAGTGCAGGCGTTAGAGAAGTTGGGATTGCCAGCGTATATCGCTGGTTTGTTGAAGACCCTGGAAGTTTTTCCTTCTGATGCAGAGACATGGTCTGAACTTGCACAGGCGTATCGGGAACTTGGCATGTTTTCGCAAGCACTTTTTGCCCTGCAAGAAGTATTGCTGGTGTATCCTTATGCATACAATATCAATGCACTGACTGGTGAGGTTGCATTGCAGTATTCCAATGTATTGACTGGAGCAGCGATGGAGGAGAAACTTGTAGAGGCTGTGAAGTTCTCGCTGAGATCAGTGGAGCTATGTGACGACTATGTTAGGGGTTGGTCGGGAGTGTATGTTGGTGCAGGCAAAATACTGAAGCTTGAGAAGCTGACGGTGAATAAGGAAAAGTACGAGCAACTTCGATTTATTGCAAAAGAGCAGCTACAGAAGATAATTATTAACAAGGATGCCAAAAAGGAAGACTTAGATGCAGCAGCGATTATCTTAGAACAGTGATATATATTTCTGTTATATTATAGTGAATGGATAATTGACTTTTCGATCACTCGATCGATTACAGGAATTTTTTCTGCAACCCAGTTTGGATCTCGCATAAATAGACCATAATCTTTAGTTGACGGAGGAATTTTTCTCTTAACATTATTGTAGCTATCTTCTTTGACAAGATACTCCCTCAAGACTTCATTCCTGTCGAACTCGATGAACACACGTGTGTCTCGTATTCTGAAAACCACGTCATCTACTCGGAGAAAAAATCTTGAAAGCAAGAATAAATAAGACGGCATGACTCTAATCTTTACACTCAGTACGGCAATACCATTGTCTCCCAGTTCATCCTCGAACAGCATAATATCATCGAAAAACAGAATGGGATCCGGACTCCGTAGCTTATGAATAGGGATCTCTTCTTGCGTCGGCTCAAATTGCGTACTTGCTTCAGAGAGTGTACCTTTGTAGGCAGTGGTGTAGGTCCAATCGAAAGGCTTCACTACCTCGTGTACGTCGTCTGTCTTCGACCTATTTCACCATTAGTAAATTCCTTGTCATTCGCCTTTACTCATGTCTGCACTATATGACACTTCCAAGCCGTTGATATCATCAATTTCTGGATCCTTGACTTGGTGGATCTTTGGAACTCTTGCTATTTACCTTTCTTTCAGCCAAGACTCTGAATACGACACTTTGACCAACCCCCCGTCTGGCGTTCCGTGTTTGTCAACTAGATCTAATGAATCGAGAGGATCAAAAGTGATTTTCCATTGAGAGAGTGCGTGCTCCAAAATAACGCCGTTGTTTCCAAATATCATCTCCGGTAACGGAATATCCAGTCTCTTGCTAGCAAGGTCAATCTCTGTAGAGTTCAGGATCGGTCTTTTGGAAGTGTAAACGTTCCATCCGCCCTGTGAAATCGATGCCATTGGTGTGTATCCGAGGGTCTCCGTGTGCTGAACCAAATATATAAGAATGCGAAATGTGATGGCGGTTTATGACCGCAAAAGATGTGGCTTCAAATTTGAAAACGGCAAGGCATCGTCGATACTTTAGATCAGTCGCTACCATTCAATCTTCGTTGGTTTTCATCTACTCATTATTGACGGCTATAAGCAAATTAAGCAATTCTTCGTCAATTTTACCGCAATGTCAATATCGCGAAGTATGCTATTGGATTGCGTTCCACTGCTGAGTCAATATGAAATCTCAAGCAATTATTAACGTGGTACTATAGACACCCTTTGGCCCGGTCTTCCTTCAACAACGCGAGGAAGCCCCCTCCATTTGTCGTATGACACGAAGTCCAATCGACTGGTCTATCCCAATAACAAATCCGTGATCACCCTATCGCTTGCAGATGCGAAGGCAACACAATACACAAGCCACACGGCCACAACCACGGTGGCCAAGTTCTCTCCGTCCGGTTACTACATCGCATCAGGCGATAGCTCTGGTCAAGTTCACGTGTTTGACAGCGTGGAACCTGTGGATCCTATAACGAAGGGAAGCTATCCCGTTATTTCTGGTACTATCATGGATGTGGCTTGGGATGCAGACTCAGCACGTATTGCTGCTGTCGGCGCGGGCAAGGAGAAGTATGGAGCGTTTATTACGATGGACTCCGGCAATACTGTGGGAGAGGTATCTGGTCATTCTGCGCCGATTAACGCTGTCACGATCAGATCGCTCCGGCCGTACCGAGCTGCCACTGTGTCTGATGACTCTGGTATAGTATTCTACAACGGTCCGCCGTTCAAGTTCAGCGCCGGACTAAGGGAACATAGCAATTTCGTTAATGACGCTGTATTTCAACCTGCTCCATCCAACGTGCTTGTTTCTGTCGGCGCAGATAGAAAGATCGTTGTGTACGATGCCAAGACAGATAAGAAGAAATTTACAGTTGACGATGCCCACGATGCTGGAATATATTCCATCGCCTTTGGCGCCGCAAATCAATTTGCAACTGCTGGAGGAGACAGGTGTATCAAACTCTGGGAGCTCTCTTCAGAAGATGATAGCATTAAGGAGATCCATAAGTGGACAATCGGATCTGCCGTTGAAGATCAGCAGGTGGGCGTGTTGTATGTGGGGAAGGACTTTTTATCTGTGTCGTTGTCAGGTGAAATTAATTTCCTCTCGAAGGAATCGAACAGTCCGAAGAAAGTGATTCACGGTCATCAGAAGGGCATTACTGCAATCGCACTTTTAGGTGACAAAATATATACAGGTTCTTATGATGGCCGTATTGTTTCCTGGCAAGACGGCGTTGCTACTCTTACCGCCTCACAGCACTCCAATTATGTTTCTGCGATTGGTGTTGTGGGAGAGGCTGTTTATAGTGTGGGATGGGACGACACTATCCGTGCAAATGGAGTAAAGCTTGCTCTCGAGGCACAGCCCAGGAGTGTTTCCTATGCCTGCGGTAAAATGTTTATTCTTTGCGCAGACGAAACTGTGAAGGTTTTTACACCACCAAGCGGGGTAGTGAGCAACCCAATGCCGGGTTCGCTAATTCTTTCAGCTGGAGCACGGACTTTGGTAGTTGCGGGACCAACTTCAGTCTCTTTATATACGCCTAGCAGCAAACTGGATGCGCCTCTCAAGACTTTTCCGGGTCCTCGATCGACGCCTACCTGTATATCTCTGTCTCCTTCCGAAAAGTATGTCGCCATTGGTGACACTTCAGGTAAGGTAACGCTGTACTCTCTAGAGGATGGCAAGATTGGAAGTGTTCTGACCACTCGCTGGAGTTTCAATACCGCTAAGATTACTGGAATTGACTGGCATGCTGAAGAGTCGCATGTCGTTGTTTCCAGCTTAGATACGAATATCATTGTCTACTCAGCCGTTGCGGGGAAGTATGGTCGAAACTGTAAAATGATGGGTGCACATAAAGATGGGTGCACTGCTGTAAAGTTTTTGAACGATAAGATTGTGAGTGTCGGGAGTGATGCTTGTGTGAAATGGTGGGATGTCACTCTTCCTTAGCGATAGAGATATATATTTACATTGATTATTCTCATGCAGATAGATGACTGATAGTAGTTTCAATTTGTTTATTTTGTGATATATTTTATTATATATTTCTTTATTGCCAATTTGAAGGGACCAGACACCTGAAGTATTCTTGATAAACATAGTCCATATAATGGTACATCATACAGTACAAAACCTTAAGTTAAAAAAATAGTAATTTGTAGTAAGAAAATGTATGTACAAAAATGTATGTACAAAATAGTACAAAAGGAATGTGGGTTGGTTATTCTAATAAACAATTTAGCAAACACCAACGGCACCGCTTGAAGCACTTTCAGCACCGCCGCCCACCATTGCTCTTGCAAGTTGCAGCATTCGCTCTCTCTCTCGTCTAGCCTTAGTTTTACTTGATCCGGAGGGCGCAACCCCATTCAGCAATGTCTTTGCGTCCATCGGTGTGAAATTAACAAACGTATCTTGCTTCCTACTAGCGAAATGAGTCGATGCCGCTGAAAAACCGGAAGAACCGGAATTTTCCATTTTGGTTCGCTTTACAGGTGACGAAGCGTAAAAGGACTCGTCCGACGAAGGTGAGTTCAGAATTGAGAGCGAAGCTCTTTTCTGGAGGAGCTGCGCGTTTGTGGCGCGTCTTAACTTTGGCTCCGACTTTGCCTGTTTTGTGAGGAGATGGCGATGCTCGAGAGATGTGGCTGTGGTCGAATCCACGTGACTGAAATTGCTGGTTGTGGCAGGAGCAACCGCACTTTGGAAGAGACCGACTCCAATTGTGTCGTCGGGTAGTACGGAGAGCGAATTTGTGGAACGACCTTCATTGTCATAGCTGGATAGAATAGGTGAGCATGAAACCTGCGACAGAAAGCTGTCATAAGAAGGCGTAATGGTGTTGCTCTCGTTGATGTTGACAAAAGAGAACAGATCATCTTCTTCTTGTTGATGCAGGCCTTGAATGTTTGATGAGGACGATGAAGATGATGGTGACCATGACGAATGTGACGATAACGAGTTAGGAATAAACTCTAGTTTTGATGAGCTCAGAAGGTCTAGAGAATGATTCGCCGATGCTAGCTCTGATTTATCCGAGTCAAACTCTTCATGCGACCGCTTTCTCGTAGGTGTCGAGCTCGCGGATGAGCAGACAGAAGACAAATCTGGGAGAAGTCCAGGGTCTTCTTCTGGATTGTTTTCGGTTGTGGTAAATTGTTGAGCCAACTGCATTTGTACCTGATAGGCCTGCAGTTGCCGTTCCAGCTCGAGTTGCATTTCGATTTTGAAATGCTGAAACTCAAAATCGAGTCGCTCTTCTTGGTCAGAAATTTGGTTCAGGAATGACGAGATAATCGCTTGGTGATCTGTCGACGATGTTGCATGATAATGCGATTGCGACGACGACGGCGAAGACATTAGAGCTTGGTCTAGCAAGCCGCTCTCGAGATGAATAGTTGCAGTAGAGTCAATAAATTTCTCATATCGTTGTGTACACAGCAAAAATTCGTTGTCGGCCTCGTCTGAGGCCTGTTGGGGTATCGGCTCGGACGGTGAATTGAGGTCCCAAGAAAAGGTTTGGTACGGCTACGTCGGTTTCAAGCTCAATAGGATTGGTAGCGCTGGATGAAGATATATCAACGGCCGAAGAGAACAGCGGGAAGAAGTGTCGCAAGCTTTGACGGGAGTTTGCGTTAGGCTGCAAGATTGCCGGGATGGCGCGATTGCCGTAGCGAAAGCGGCAGTAATAATATGTGAGAAGGAGGAGGACTTTTTCGACGGGCGGCTATGGTGGAATAAAACCCTTATAGCAGACGAAGCGTTCTTGAGCTTAGTCTTGGATTTTGAGAATTTCTTCTTTTGGTTTGAACCGGGGGAGTGACAGGGTGCTGCTTCGTGTTGATGTATGATGAGGATTGGTGAAGATTGGAAGCGTACGATGTATTATGGCATCCAGAAAAAGCGGATATCTCCAGGCCAGTAGGCCGAGCTGCGAATAATAGCACCGGCATTATATATCTTCGCTTCTATGTCTTAACTTGGTTTGCACAATTTTTTTTTTCAATTAGCCTTCTGATTGTCTCGCCCTTTGATGAAATAGGTTCAAGATGCGCGCGGCCAGACACAGATTGAATTGCTGCCGTGTCTAATTAACAAAACGTGCAACTGCGATTAGGTTAAAACCAGAAGACAGATGGGATGACAAGCGTGTGTGACAATGCCTCAGCACGCTAGTATAAATCTGGAAAGTTATTAGCGCATCAGCATATTTAAGCATCACATATTGAGTATTGGGTAAGGGCTTACCTAATTTTGAACCAGATTGGGACTTTTCTGGCAAATCAGAAGATGTTCTGAAGAGGCTTGTAGTGGCGCAGAAAACCTTTGAATCGGATACCGGGAAGTAGAACGAGAAAATCCAAAACGAGACCAGACGAACAAAGCGCAGAGTGGTAGCGAATGCGTTAAGTCAACACTAAATGTAATATCGGCATTTTAAATTGCTTTGAAAACGTCCGAGCGGGCGGATTCCTTTTAGTTATCTTCTTCCAAAGATCTTGTTTTCCATCTTGTCTCTGCTCGAATAACGGCATCATCCAGCCTGATCTAAGATTAGGGGGCTATCAAATGCCCCCGCAGCTAAAGACCGAAAGGGCTTGAATAGGCTGGCTGAATGGTCAGGCCACAGTGGAAATGGAGCACGCGATTATTGAGCTGCAAAGCAGATTAGAATCCAAAAATAGAAAAAAGTGTCCAGTCGTTGCCGTGCTGGATGATGTATTGTAAACGTGTGCTTTCACTATAAGGGTAGCCTAGCCGGATTAGCTTTCTCAGTTTTCGAGACGTTAATGATTTGCGCAAAATAAAAATATATTATGCACTTAAGTGGAATATGGGAAGTGGTATATCGCCTGACACGGACAACTCTAGATTCTAGCAGTTATCCTTCAGACAGTAGCGGTGAAAGTGTATACTCTTAAAAGTACAAGTCAGACAGACGACTTTCGCAGCTCATGCAGCTCATGCAGCTCATGCAGCTCAACTCAAAAAGATTCGACAGACCGGTAGACATGACAGCAAAGCACTCTCGACTAACCAAAATTAACAATTAAATCGTGCTATCGCGCCATGGGTTAATTTGTATCTTAAGGATAATCTGGATATGCCAACCTATTCTTGAATAGCCTTCGTGTATTTGTACAAATACAGCAAGGTGAGTATAACGATCGTGATATCTACGTAGTATGATCGTCGGGTGGAAAAGGTTCCGTCTGCCGTTCTTCTTTGGTATAGCACGGATTTTAGAATTTCCAACCATTGTTAATCCTCTGTTCTTTTTAAGGAATAGAATTGAATACAAGCGTTTAACCATGAAGACTTAGCTTTGCCTGCTTCATATTGCAGCTTCAGATTTCGCGCCCTAACTAACGAACGTTGTGCAATATCCATCATTCCATAGACTATTTACATGTGTGTATTACGTACTCATAATCACATCCATTCCACACTTCTTACCCCATTTGGTGGAAGCCGAAGCCGTATCTATCAAACCCCACGAGATCACGCTAGATTAGCGGAAGTTAAACCCTGCAGCTGCCATGATTGCATTGAGATCAACTCCTCCTCCATTATTGTAGTTGCTATTGTTTAGGCCGGTGGCTGCAGCATTGTTCGAAGAGGAGGTTGCAATGGCAATACCATGATTGTTGCTCCTTGGCATCTGCCATACCGATGGATCTATTTGTGCCAGCATCGACGCGAGGGCATTTCCTTGCGGCATTGCCGCACTATTTGGAGCTACTGACTGCGGTGCCTGTTGAAGATCACGAGCTTGCTGTGGCGACGGCAGTTGCTTCTGCTTTGAGCTGTCAAATACGGACATTACTACCATCAACACTCTAGTGGATTCTGGAATGGGAATAACTTTAAGATGCTTGTCTGCTTCGTTCATATCACCTAGATCCGCGGAATTATCAGGTTCGGATGGCGAAAATGGAATATCCTTATCGCTAGGATACATAGCAATAAGAACACCAGACTTCCTTTGCTTCTGTATTTCATCTTCCGCGCTCTTGACCTGCTTCTTGCCTCCGCGTCTTCCCGGATTTCGTTCGAGCGACTTCGTAGGGAATCCATTCGTATCTTCGAAGTTAATCTCCACGGGATCCCACTCCTCCAGCTCTTCTTCAGTCTCATCATCCAGGTGCTTCGAAAATGCCGCTCGACCTTCTGAGATGTCTAAATCACGTGCGTTACCGAACTCGTGAGGTGTGACAACCATCCCTCGCTCCTCTGGATCGCTCTCAAAAAGCTTCACGCTCTCTAACTCAGCGTCTGGTTTCCAGGTAACAGTCTTTGCCTTCTTCTTCGGCGGCGGCGCACTGACGTTCTCCGCTTCTGATCGAACTTCTGGAGTACTGCTAGGACGGAACTCGCTGAATAAATTCGAAATTCTAGGTTGCGGGGCATGTATTTGCTTCACCAGAGCAGGTGGGGTTGGAGCAGGTCTAGAAAGTGTTAACCTAAATAGATCATACTATATTTACAATAACATGGAAAAAAAAGGTACTGCATACTTCGGTTTCGTCTCAGCAGGCTTCGGCGCCGGCTTCCTTTGTAGACTCTTGAAAAAGCTAGAATTTGATACTGGGATTGGCTTGTCAATAACCTCTTGTTTGGACACCTCTGGTAATTTTGCAGGTAGTAATGGCGCTTTATTTGAAAGTGGTTTGCCAATCACTCCTGGCAAAGCCTTATTTACTGATACGGAAGCCATCTTAGCCGGGGGAACTGTAGAACCAGATTTGGTCGCAGACGAATTTGCCGAAATTGAAGATTTTGAATCTCCTTTACCTGGCGATGGAGTCTGCTCTGCCGAGTCCGATTTTCGTCTCTTGCCTACTCTTGACACTTCTTTCGCTTTGATTAAAATTTGGCCAGAAAGCTTTTTGCAGTTTCCACTTCCCTTTTTGGTGATCATTATTAAAAGCTTGTCCATCTTTACAACGTCAAGCGTCTCCAGAGAGGGAGATAGCTTGCTTATAGCGATAAGGAGCTCTGTAGAATCCTCAATGTTCTTGTTCTTACAATATCCAAAAAGCCAATTTCGCAGTCGAGCAATTATTTTAAGTTCATATCCCAGTCTTAACTATTAGTACACTACCAATGAACGACCCATATAAGTAAATAAATGTAATAATGACTTACACTTTCCATAATTCCGCGTTATTGCCTGCTAACGAAAGCAGTTGAGATATAAACACATTTCGCAAATCGAACTTTAAATCTGGTGCCCAGCCTTCTTCCGGGATCGACAGAAGAAGTTCACCAATTTTGGCTGCTAGGCCATTTATATCCGTCATGTGAGATCTAAAGGCAGTGGCAATCCTTAGTCGGAGTGTTGTCGGAGGATCCTAATATCATTAGCACGTTAACACAGGCATGGAGGTCTTAGTTGGCAAAAAAGATATAAATTGGCTTACAGCTTCAGACATTATTGGGGTTTCTTTGGGTATCGCAGGTTTTTCTTTTTCTATCTTGGGTTTCTTCTTGGGACCATCGCTGGAAACAGGCCGTTTCACTGCACTGTCAGTACTTCGTCTAAATCTCAAATCGCTGTTACAGAGTATGTTACCTCCGGCTTTCTGCTGTTCAGGCTTGTTGGCAACCGACAGATCAATGGGTACAGATCCTGTAAACTGGCCCTGCAGGCCTGGGCTCGGTGATGGCACGTATTGATTCACAATCTGAGGAGCGGGTTCGTTTGCAAAAGATGGAAGCGGCCAATTTGGTACGTATCGATCGTAAGGCATATTTGTTATAGTATCAAGTCCTGGAGGTGAATGTCCGATCGAATTTCTGCTCGGATCGAAAGCCT
Organism: Babjevia anomala; assembly: GCA_030580435.1. Classification (NCBI taxonomy): domain Eukaryota; kingdom Fungi; phylum Ascomycota; class Lipomycetes; order Lipomycetales; family Lipomycetaceae; genus Babjevia; species Babjevia anomala. Next base: position 23,745 of record JAKTSW010000079.1, read on the forward strand.
CGAATTGGAACGGTTGTTGTTGCTCTGTGCCACCAATGTTGTCGCTGCTACCAGCCTCGCTCACATTCAGATTACTTTGGGTATTTGGATCAGAGCTATCAAACATGTAGGGCATGCTCTGATGCGCATACATCTGAGAACCAAGATACATCTGAGACTGAGACGGCGTCATGAAATCTGCCGGCGACATTGTCTGTGCAAACGAATACTCTTCATTTGGAGCCGTGTTCAAATTCTGCACGCCCTGGCCGGGTGATGCTGACGACTGCGACGGTTGCTCACTCAGATAATTCGCGAACGAACTCTGAGGATAGAGATGGAAGGCGCCTGGTGAATCTGGCTGGCCGTGCTGGTCGAATAGATATTCGAAAGATCCTGCATGCGGCGCTTCAGGTGGCTGGATCGTAGCGCCAGTAGGAACAGGTATGGCTGTGCCTGAATAGTAGGACTGTGGCTGTGAACTGGCAGTCGGCGTGGCTGCAAACATCGATGGGTGTGGCTGTTCAGCATAATTGTAGAAATAGTTTGGCTGCGGGCTGAACTGCGCCGTATCCGTTAGTTGGCGCTGTTGTTGCGGAACATGGCCCATCTGCGCCTGGTGGTTAGGCTGTTGTTGCTGACTATCTGTGGGCATTATTGTCAAAATATCTAGACACTGGCTCCGTTTCTATGAACCAGAAACACACCACGGAAGGAGCAGGATAGTATCAGAGACAAGCAAAAAAAAAAAAAGAAGAAAGCAAGCGAAACAAGAATCACAGTCTACTTTGTGTGTATAATACAAATGCAACTCCTACTGAGTCTTTCTTTTTAGACGAAATACCACGTAATCACTTTGATTCACACGATATTTCTATATAGAAGTGCAATCTGTACAAAGATGGATCCTAATGTTTTATCTTGCGGATGCAGGGTCCGCACATGAAATAGTAAGAAAGAGATAGCAATCCAGCTGGCTCATCCAACTATTATGTAAAAATAGGACAACCAAAAGAACAAAAGAGATGAAAAAAAGGAAGAATCGACAAGATGAGGAGAGGATGACGATGACCAAGTCAACTCTCTCAACAAAGCGGTACTGCTAGCGAACAAAGATGATGAAAAAGATTCTCGAACTGAATGATGGCAATCTTGGAAGAAATGAAAAGGACCGAAAGTTGCTGCATAGTAGTGTGTAAAGCTCTACCAGTGAGATTAGGCAGGGTAACATTCAGTTATGCAGGCAGGAAATCCCCGCATCGACAACTTGTGCATAGTCGTCCAATTACATCCAAAAGCCGTAAGAACATGAGTAGCAGCAGTTCTAGGAGGAGACTACGACTAGGCATCGCATCTGCTGTTATTGCCTCGTTGTCACTCGCTGCAACTGTTTATTATTATTCGAGATCAATTCCATCCCCTCGTCCTAAGCGATCTACAAGGGTGGTCCTTCTGTATTCAGAGGTAAATACGGAGAAAAACGGAAAACCACATTTTGGATTAGCTAACGAGTATAGGATGTAATCCGCAATAAATTGCTGACGACGGAGACACATAGGGAATGTGAGCTTATCTTGCTTGTACCGCCCACGCCAACGTCGGTGTCTGTTTCGTCTTTGGAAACTGAATACGTATCTGATCCCTCCAATCTTATAAGATTCGAGACCACTGAAGCTATACGACACGTTGTCAGGCATCTAAGCGTCGAGCACGATGGCAAATTCGTTCTTGTGGCCTATTCGCATCAAAAAGCCTTTTTGGGGGCCGATATTGAACGTATGTCCCTGCTAATCTGTTAAGCAGAACATTGAGTCCTCAGCTAACGAATGTTAAATGTTAGGCTACGTCGAGAACGTTGTTGTACTGGAGCCAGGTATCGAAGAGCATATATGGCTTAGTCAGGTGTTTGGCTAGGTGCTATTGGTTCATTGGGCCCGCCTACATGTTGTGATTATAGCGGTTCCAGTCAGCTGGTCTTTAAAATTCTTGTCAGCTCGCAAGGTACCATTTGGAACTTTTCTCCGAGCTCAAGCCTTTCTAGAGAGTCATTATTCACTATGCGCTAAAGATTGAAGTCATGAGCTATAGTGCTTATGCTCCATTCAGTAGTCATAGCTTGATACGTCCTTTATACTGACGTTGCTTCCGAATGAATCTGACATCGTTTTCGCGATTATTAATATATCAAAAGACTTTGTAATTATTATAGCTTCTGCAAATATCTTCGCCAGATGTTTAAAGTGGAACGCAATTTTTTCCTCAATATAAACATCCTTATTAAGAACACTGCCATGTACTGTCATTTTTCATATTTTCCTACAGACATTGACTTAACGATCAACTCTCGATATAACGATATTCGATATAACGAAAACAACATCTGTAAAAATGGACGAGCGATAACTCGACCGGTTGCATTGGCTAAACGATAATCTATATTCGCGTTACTCATCAAATCGTAGGCTCGACCACTGACATATTTGGCCTGAACTAATGTGTCGGCCTCTATTGTTGACAGCGGTTTGTTTCTACACGAGAGCGAAGGTTAGATAAATCGGTGTTTATGATTAGATATCGAGTAAGGAGGGTAATACGATCAACTGTCGATATAATGATACTCGATATAACGAAAACACTCTGTAAAAATGGACGAGCGTGGTTTGTTGGGAGTCAGCATCCATCGTCAACGCAGCACTGACTCCGTTCACGCTGTATCGGCATCTTATCTATAATTTTCCTTCAATGAAGAAAACAATGATTGAAGTATGAGCAGGCAAATCCTGGTGACTACTGGGGCGACTGCGCCCTTCGATTCTCTTGTCGCTCTTATGCTGGAAACTTCAGTCATTGCGACGGTGACGAAGCTGGGATTTTCTTCTCTCAAAATCCAGTATGGTGTGGCCCCATCATCCGAGGAGTTGTTTCAGAGATTAGCTTGCCAGTTCAACGCGGAAAAAGAACAAGGGTCAGATGCTAGCAAGGATACACAATTAAAGATAACTGGTCTGAAGGTGACGACCGATATGCCAGCGTTGATTCAGGAAAGCGAGCTCATCATCTCACATGCAGGCACAGGTACTATCATTGACGTGCTCAGATGCAAACCACCGAAAAAGCTAGTGGTCGTGGTCAATGAAGCTCTCATGGGGAATCACCAGGCAGATGTTGCGGATGCAATGGACAAAGACGGATATTTGATCAAATCGCGAGGAATGACTATACTTGATTTGATAGATGCAATTGAAAGAACGCAGACAATTAAAATCGCGCTGATGGCACCACCTGCAAGTATAGCAGCTGTGATAGATCATGAAGCAGGTCTATCGTAGACAAAAGGTAAATGAGTTGATAGTTAAAAGTTACATAAAATATTGAAACAAACCAATAAGGTGGAAAAATAGGAAACATAATAGTTGATGAAACTACTCGAAAAGTTCTAAACTATGAAACACGAAAGAAAGAATATTTTCTGAAATATGTGAGAAATTGTGAAGCTGATATATTCTGTTCATAAGACTTTTCGGAAACGCCAGCATCTGACCCCTCTGGCCATTTCGTCGATTTCTTGCGAGTTTGTACTCCTCTGTTTTGCAATGATCAATCTCTCTGTCGAACCAAATTTGTGTTAACTGACCACTCAATTCTGCCTCATGAGTCCATCCAGTCCAAATTCCAGCTCGCGCTCCAAACTGTCATCATATACGTTCTCCATCATATCCCGTGGCTTAGGCATATCGGCGTCGCTCTCGATCGCGATTTCGTCCGGAATTCCTAGACTTTCGGATACCTTGAGGCCATCTGAGGTACCTGAGTACACCATGGGCTGCCGAACCAGGCGCCGAAACTGGTAAACTTCTGCCTTTATCATCTCACGCATTGTTGGAATATCATCGACAGCCTCAAAGGAAAAGTCAAATGTAGAAGGACAGTCCGGTTCGTCAGCCGGATCATGCCAAATCTTCAGATAGGGATGATTCAAAGCTTCAGGAACAGTTATTCGCTCTGATGGGTCAAATGCCAGCATCTTTGACAGTAGATCAAGAGCTAGTCGCGCAGTCAGCAACAAATGCTCGAATTTAATACAATTTAATTTTACCTTCCAAATTGGCGTTTGGGAAAAGGTTCGTAAACGGAACTTTCGGCATGTATGGTAAACTTCTGACATATTCTTGAGCCTAAATTAATTAGCACAAGACGACAACAGCAATGTGATTACGTATGGACAGATTCATTTTTAAACTTACTCTGGGTGAGCCGATTCTTGATAGTGTCTCCTCCGTGGGGGTACCAAGATAATGAAGGATCTGGTTCAATTGATCAACATAGTCATGTCCCTTGAAGAAAGGTTTTCCTCCAAGTAATTCCGCCAAAATGCATCCGACGGACCATACATCAACTAAAATTGCATTAAACTTTGTGCTTCAGCATACATATTCATATACTTACTAGCTTTAGTGTAGCTCTGGAAACTGAGCATAATCTCTGGCGCACGATACCATCTGGTAGCAACGTATTCTGTCAAGAACCCTGCATTTTCCTTGGGATCGGCAGAAAATCCACGAGCTAAACCAAAATCGCATATTTTCAGCTCGCAATCTGCATTAACCAGGAGATTTCCAGGCTTGAGGTCGCGATGAAGAACATTTGCGGAATGAATGAACTTCAGACCGCACAGAATCTGATATATAAAGCTCTGATAGTGAGCATCCGTCAAGGGCTGCTGGGACCTAATTATTTGGTGCATATCGCATTCCATAAGTTCTATATGGTTAGCCCATGAAATATCTAATGTATAACAAACAAACAATTACCTTCATAAAGGTAGATCTCATTAAAGTTGTTTGTATCAACGACATCCATATCATAAAGGCATGTTATCTAAATCAAGCTCATATTAAAAACCTCCTTCGACAAAAGCTGGATCAATCAATAAATGTTATTTCGCACATTTTTATGGCCTAAATAGAATTAAAAAATTATGAATTAGTATACAATCGATCAACCCGCTCAGCCCAACAGCATCATATGGTGATCCCAACTATATAAAAGGTTTACCTCGGAAATGAATAAGCAGTTTCAGTTCACGTAGTGCTCGTTTGCAAAGTATCTTTTTCGAAAATATATTCGTCACTTTCTTGATGGCGACACCAGCTTGAGGATTGTCTGCATAACGTGCGGCACAAACGACTCCATACGCTCCCTGACCGAGCTCCTTTGTAATCCGAAATCGCTTGTCAATGGTGAAGTCCTGGTGTAGGACCCTAATAATGATATTAGATCAGAGATCGTAAATGGAAATAAGCAGGCGCACGACAAAAAGAAATTATAGAGACGAAGTAGGACTGGTCCACATACTTATACGTGTGTCTCTCTGTACGAATCATTTCATATGAAAATAGCCAGCAAAAGATAGCACCGGCAGCAGCAAATGCAGCAGAAAGCTATCAGGAACGATTATTAAGATAGTTTTAATAAACGTCAGGCAGAATGTCAACAATGATAGAAACAGCGAGTTAACGAAAAGAAAGTAGATACGCAGAAGAGAGCGTGGAAGTAGCATGCGTAATGTTAAATATAGCACAATTAGACTACACCACAACTTAAAACATCTCCAAAACAATACGGAGCAAGGCAACAGTTAGAGGCACAGCAGCTTTCTCGACAACATTTTACTTTCACGCGCGGAATAGGACCTACTATAGAAAAAGGTTATTAAACGCCGCACTGTTATCCTCTAAAATCTATTTTTATCGTACTTTTGGAGTTTGTCTTTCATAGATCTCGTTATGAAGTAGGGTTCCCATGGAGACTTTAGAAATTCACTCAAAAGCCTTCCTGATCAAATGGTTGACTGTACCTGACAACTGCACCATCAAGTGGCAGGTTCGACCGAATAAGAAGTCAATGTAATAACTTTCTGATTTAAGTCTTTCTCTGTTTGCCTTGACTAGTTATCTGCCGGTGATGAATTGAGTAGAAGAAGGTTACTTGGCCATTGAATGTTCTGTTTCTAGGCCATTTCTTGAATGCTCTAATTTTTCTATACCAAGGCAAACTGATCTGCGTGCAGGCTAATTGTAACTATAGTAACTTTGGAATATTCAAACGTCCTCATGGTTTCTCGTCTTTATCGACTGCAGCACAAACTCCAGCAGAGATCCAGCTGCCAACAAAATCTCAGTCAGTCAGAAACAGAAGCACTTCTTTATCTGTTCTGGCTCCGATCCTGCCTCAGACTTTCAGTGGGATGCCGTCATCTACTGCATCTCCGTCACACACACCCTCACCTGGTTCTGGAACGACTGAAGTATCATCATTGTCGTTCTTCGAGGAGCGATCGGCGCAGTCAGGGTTAGTACCTGTATATTGGCACGGAAAATGCCATGCGAACGAGATACTCAAAGGATCGTATTCGATACCTCCTGGAAATGGGGGTCTCTTTGCTTTTGTGTTCGATAATACTTTCTCGAAGACGCTTTCGAAAACTGTTCAGTTCACTCATTCGATTGCCTACTCAGAAGTAGATGCAACGCGGAAGAAGCAAACTGTAAAGAACACAATCGAAAATAAAAGCATAGGTGAAAGCGACATTGTTCAAGTAAAACAGCAGTCGCAGATTCACCGACAGGGTCGAAGTATTTATCTCCCTCCGTTAGACCAAACTGCTTCAAACGGCGAACGATTTCACACAGGCTTACTTCTAAAAAAGCGAAGGAAGAAACTTCAAGGATATGCAAAGCGCTACTTTGCACTTGACTGTGATTTAGGAACTCTCAGCTATTATCATGATGTCTCATCGTCTTTGCTACGTGGTAGTATTCCTCTCACAATTGCTGCTATATCGGTGAAGCCACAGTCTCGCGAAATATTTATAGACTCTGGTGCAGAGATTTGGAACCTTAGAGCCACGAATATGGGAGATTTTGACAACTGGAAGGATGCACTCGAAGTGGCCAGGTATCGAACCCCCACTTTAGCAAAGCCTATCTGGGCTTTTGCGAACGTTGGCGATGCTACGACGCCAACTACACCGACAGGAAGTCCTGAAGATAGTGATGAGGTTATTGCTCATAACAGAGGTGACCCAGCACCGGAAATCATGAAAATGGAAAATATATCGAAAAAGCTCTGCGACGCTATTGCGATGTCGCGTAGAATCACTCGAGTGAATGCTGCTGTTTCAGCATCTGAGAATGGAGAATTTGACTCCGTCATCCAAGACTCTGATGAGAGAGGAATTACCTATTTTTCGCTGGATACGATTACGGACAAGAATAGCCTATCGCCGGGGGTAGTCCCTACAATGGCATCTGGAAGTCCCTCTCCCGCTACCTCTACAACATCAAATAGCCAAGCACAGATAAGTAATTCGGTCGCTGTAACAGCTGGAAGTAGTATGCGAAAGCGCTCGTTTTGGAGACGAAAATCTAAAGAGCACTACCTACAACAACACCAGCAGCATACAGCTTCGCAGACATCAGCACAGCCTTCGAAATATGGTACTACTGTATCACCGAATCTATCCTCAACTAGCACTGTTTCTTTAAGAGTTCGTAACAGTGACGATTTAGAAGAGCTGACAAGAATGTTGGAAGTGATCAATTCAGACTATAGACAGATCATTGATGATGTTGCTGCATTTAGAGCACCAAGTAGAAAGCATAAGCTTCAGCTCTCCACAGCAACTAGATTGTCCATAGATGGCAGTGTTTACTCGGATTCGGAGTTCTTCGATGCACAAGAAGATGCTATTCTCGTAATAGCCGACTCGAATGAGGATGACTTGGAAGACATTGTCGTAGTATCTGATGATGACGATGATGACGACAGCAGTCGTGCCTTCGACGACGAATTCGATGAGTATGACGAGCAATTGATCGAGAAGGCGGCAAAGGATTATGTGCGACAAAAAAGGGACTTGTCACCGTTGCCTTTAGTCACAAAAGAAATCAAGCGTCGTACTACGGTGCCATCAAATACAATCCTTCCTCCCAGCCTGATCCAGTTTGTCAGGAAGAATGTAGGAAAGGATTTGTCCACCATTGCGATGCCGGTGGTCGCAAACGAGCCAATTAGTTTGCTCCAAAGGTACTCAGAAATTTTAGAGTACAGCAGAATGTTGGATATTGCTTCGTCCAAGCCAGCACCCACTGGCGAACAGCTCATGTATATCACTGCTTTTGCCGTCGCTGGTCTGTCAAACATGCGATGCAAAGATCGTGCACTGCGCAAGCCGTTTAACCCTATGCTAAATGAATCTTTCGAGCTTGTTCGGGAAGACCTCAACTTCAGGTACATATCCGAAAAAATTTGTCACCGACCTCCAATAATGGCAACTTATGCAGAAAGTGAGCTGTGGACATATTCATTCTGTCCTCAACCGTCGCAGAAATTCTGGGGAAAATCAGCTGAGATTATTATGGATGGACCAGTCAATATTACGATTTCTACTCCTGATAAGGCTAGCGTTAAATATTGGTATTCCTTCCCAACAACTTTCTTAAGAAACGTAATTGCTGGTGAGAAATATGTGGAACCTTCCGGCCAACTCACCGTTTATTCATCCACAGGACAAAAAGCAGTGGTAGAGTTCAAGTCAAAGTCAATATTTTCTGGTCAGCGATCCGAGGAGGTGATCTCCCAGTTCTATACTTCTAACAACACGCTTTTCGACTTTTCACTCCAGGGAAAATGGACTAATGAGCTGGTCAGACTGCCTGAGAATGTCGTGGTATGGAATACAGGCGAGCTAGTGAAGGATATGTCGTCTCACTATGGGTTCCCGTTATTTGCGGCTACCTTAAACGAAATTACAAAGCTTGAACATGGAAAGTTACCACCTACAGATAGCCGACTACGGCCGGATCAGAGATCTCTAGAGAACGTGAAGATCGATGAAGCAGAGGAATTAAAAAAGAAAATTGAAGAATTGCAGAGAGAGAAGAGAAAGCAAGGGAAAATTCCGGAAGGCGTATCTAGTATCTGGTTCAAAAAGGTAGACGAAATGGTCTGGCTGCCTCGAGAAGGCGAGACAGGTTACTGGGAAAGAAGAAAACGAGGAGACTGGACCGGATGCCCTATCCTATGGTGAAATAGTGCATCAAACTAAAATCCTTTAAGAGCGCAATTTGATCAAGTTCAAATTGGCGAAATGAAATGACCGTATAACACTCATGGCGAAAGCAAGCTATAAGTAGTACATCGTATTGTTCGACGCGCTGCCACAAATACCTTTTTTTGGCATTTCATTTTTTAATTTTGGATCTCTCTAATGTATTTTATTGTAAAACGCTATATTGAATTTCATAGACATATATATATATATATTCATACAGATAACATGTAATTGGCCACACAGCTGACTTTTTTTGGCAAGGGTTAGTTGGAATTTCGAAACTATACAACGAACATCAAAAAAATTGAATCATCCCAATCGACGATTATCCCCACTTCACCCTAGAACTTTTTTGGGAACAGTGTTTCCGCCGTATTCAATGACAGCGTTAAGACTATGCCGTTAAATCTAGCAACGGACATATGTAGAATATGCTGTCGATCGTGGCTATCACGGGGTCAACTAGCAGTGATCCGAAGAAGGCGAAATTATTCTCTCGCTGCTTCAGCCCAGCGCACTCTCGAGAGTCTTTCTGATTATGATGTCTACGAGACGCCCTCGCCTTCCTATGACGATACAATTTATGTTGCTATGTCCTCAGGCGTCGACTCGTCATTTGTAGCGCATCTTTTGTCTCGCAGATTTCGCGACGTCCGTGGTATATATATGGTAAACTGGACACCAACTCTTTTGGCACCCTCGTTCAATATTCCATTTCCTCGTCATGAGGCTCAAAAAGCTCGAGATCAAAATTCACGAAACGAAAGAGCGTCTACTAGTCAGTGTATTGATGCTGAATGGCGTGATGTGCAGATTATTTGCAGAGATATTGGGATTTCGGCGGAGAGAGTCAACTTTGAGCGAGATTATTGGACAGAAATATTTCAACCGATGTTAGAAGGATATGCATCTGGACAGACTCCAAATCCAGATGTAGGATGTAACAGATCGATTAAGTTTGGTCGTTTGATTAACTATCTCGAAAAAAAACATAATGACGGAGTGAACAAGAAGGCTAGATGGTGGCTTGCAACTGGTCATTATGCCTCAGTAAAGCAATATAAACCGACAGGCGACCTGCATCTTTTGCGCCCAAAAGATCTGAAAAAGGACCAGAGTTTTTATCTTTCGACTGTTCGACCCCAGGTATATGATAAGCTTATGTTTCCGCTTGCAGAATACAGAAAGACTGAAGTAAGAGAACTCGCGAAAGAACTGGGGATACACACTGCTGAGAAACGTGACTCTCAAGGTCTCTGTTTTGTTGGATCGTCGTTGTTTCCTTCTTCCAAATCTACTACTGATATAGATGTGCAAGAATCTAGAAGGAACCCGAACAGAACGGCAAAGTCATTTCGCAACTTTCTTTCGGAATTTCTTCCCGACTCACCAGGAGACATCATTACGGACAAAGGGAAAGTAGTGGGTCGACATCGTGGAATCTGGCATGCTACAATTGGACAGCGTAGTGGAGTCTGTATGCCTCAAAGTGATCCGCTGGGTGCTGGAATTTGGTATGTTGCTGGGAAGGATGTTGCCAAAAACCAAGTGATTATTGTTCGCGGCAGAGATAACCCTCTACTGTATTTTGCTGGGGCAATTGTCAAAGATTGGCATTGGTGCGTGTCTGAACGAGAAAGGGACGGTTATTTTAATCGTGAAGTAGCTCTGGAAGCTCAAGTGAAGAGTTTGGATTTTAATCGGGCGACTGTGCAACTGCAAATGAAAAATGAACAAATGCATGTGTTGTTTGACAAAAAGGTTCGAGCAGTGGCTGCTGGTCAAAACCTGGTAGTCTACGATGTTAATAGGGTAATAGGATCAGGCGTTATAGAACGTTCGCTTTTGTAAATAGTCAAATTGAACTGTTTGGAGTTGATGATCACCTGTATGATTTTGCTAGAAAGCGTTGAAACCGCCAAATTGGTGTTGTGAATTTTTAAACATTAACACGTTTACGGTCAACCTGTCAAAAAGGACAAACATAAAGATCGATTTTTATACTCAATCATCGCCATCAAACCGCTTCGGTCAGTTCTACTTGAAGTTAAGAACATAACAGCATCTGCCATCATTCAAGCCGTTTCAATCTCTGCAAATGGCACTTTTACAGCCAACGGGTCGTAGAACTCTGCGGCAGTGTCAGGTCGCCGCCATTGAGCGACTGCTTAATCTCAACAAAGAGAAGACGGACCTCATCAATATCGATGAAAATACCGAAAAATCTTCTTTGGCGGACGGTGAGCAGCTCGAAGACGCAATATGGAAAGTCCTGGTATTTGACAAGTTTGGTCAGGATGTGATATCCAGTGTGCTGCGTGTAAATGATCTCTTTCAGGTACTATAAGCAAGCATTTTTAATTCCAGACTAGATTGATTAATCAAGTCTAATCAATATACTCTATGAAACTATGGCTAATAGGTTAGAATGGTGTAACTGTGCATATGCTACTCGATTCAGATAGATATCCAATCCCTGATGTACCAGCAATATACTTAATATCTCCGACAGCAGAGAACATCAAACGGATAGGTTCAGATCTCAATAATATGTTGTACGAATCAACTTATATTAATTTTCTATCTACAATTCCTCGATCACTTTTGGAAGATTTTGCGTTACAGTGCATATCGACCTCAGGCATGGTCTCTCAAGTGTACGATCAATACCTCAACTTCATCGTGACCGAACCCGACGCATTCAATCTTGGTCTTGATAAGGTCTATGTCACACTCGCAAGTCCTCAACTAAAGGAGGAAGATATTGAGCGATTGATTGACAAGATAGTCACTGGTCTGTTTAGCGTGGTTGTTACGCTCGGAGAAATCCCGATTATAAGATGTCCACGAGGGAACGCAGCCGAGATGATATCGCAAAAGCTCGACCAGAAACTGCGTGATTTCGTATTAAATAATCGAGAAAGCTACGCTCCTAACGGACTTAATTCAAGCATTGTCCGCCCGGTGTTGGTTATTCTAGATAGGAATATTGATTTGGTGCCACTTCTTTCACATTCGTGGACTTACCAGTGTTTGATCCATGACATCCTAGACATGCGTCTGAACCGAATCCGAGTTGAAGTAGTGGAAGAAAGCACTGGGAAGAATTCAAAGAAGGGCTACGATTTAGATCCGAAGGACTTCTTTTGGGCACGTAATTCTATGACTCCCTTCCCACAAGTGGCAGAGGACATTGACGCCGAACTGACAAAGTACAAACACGATACAAGCGAAATCACATCAGCAACTGGTGTTAATACTATCGAGGATGTCAATCAGCTTGACTTGAATGCAAATGCGCAACATCTCAAGTCTGCTATCACAGCTCTACCGGAATTAACAGCGAGGAAACAGACTCTGGACATGCACATGAACATCGCCACCGCCTTGCTAACTGGCATCAGGGAAAGGGGACTGGATACCTTATTTCAAATGGAAGAGTCGATCACAAGGCAAAATAAACAGGCCATCTTAGATGCGATTAACTCTGCGGAAAAGAAAAACAGTTTGGATAAGCTGAGGCTATTTCTGATATATTATATTTCGCTGGAAACTACTATCTCTGCGGCTGACCTGGCGGAGTTTGAGAAGGCGCTTGCGGCACAAGATTGCAATCTGAGTGCTCTTAGTTATATTAAGCGAGTAAGAGAAATCACGAGAATGACGATGATGACCTCCAGCACACCAACCCAGCCTAATCCAGCCGGAGCGGACAACATTCTCCGGGGCCTAGGTAGTTTTAGCAACAGATTGACTGGCAGATTAAAAGATGGCGGCCTGTCAAGTGGATTTGAAAATTTGATCTCGGGGGTCAAAAACTTTTTACCTTCTCGTAAAGATTTAACCATCACGAAACTTGTAGAGTCAATTATGGACCCTAACAATCATAGCAATGCCACCACTGACGACTATTTGTATTTCGATCCCCGGATTGCAAGAGGTGGTGCCACGCGACCGCCCAGAAAGCAAGCCTATAACGATGCAGTTGTTTTTACTGTTGGTGGTGGAAATTATTTGGAGTACGGTAATTTGCAAGAGTTCGCTAAACGTTCAGGAAAGAGGGTTGTCTATGGAAGTACTCAGTTGGTTACTCCTGCGCAATTCGTAGATGAGTTGGCTGAGCTAGGAAAGATGCAGTGAGCAATACTATAAGGCAGCTATAGTTAAAACTTCTTGAAATGAGAAAGAGAAGAATTAATATGTGCAATAATAGAATATTTGATAATTATTTACATAATACAGGGTTCTATTTACATGTGTGCCTCGACAAGCTCTTTAATTGCCTCCTGTTTAGCCCATTGCTCAATGTTGTCAATCATGGTGTCTAGAGAAATGCCGGCCATGCAACCAGTAAGATCGTATAGACTAAAACCGCATCTATGGTCGGTAACTCTATTTTGTTGGTAATTGTACGTTCGCAGCTTGTCGCTTCTGTCTGTCGAAGTGACTTGAGCTGTTCTGGCATTCCGCTCCTTCTCAGCCTTTTCTATCCGCTCCTTCTCAGCTAGTCGTGCCCTTAGAATCATAAACGCCTTAGCTTTGTTCTTATGCTGTGATCTATCGTCCTGCATGGCTACCACTATGCCAGTGGGGATGTGTGTCAGTCGAACTGCAGAGTCTGTCGTGTTAACGTGCTGTCCTCCAGCACCTCTAGCCCGCATGACATCAATTCTGACTTCGTCTGGCTTGAATGCTCGCTCGCCCTCCGCTTCTGCCTCCTCGATTTGAGGAAGGACCACAACGGCTGCTGTCGAGGTATGAATTCTACCTTTGGTTTCGGTTTCAGGAACCCGCTGAACCCGATGAATTCCACCTTCAAATTGTAGTCTGGCATATGCGCCTCGATGGTTGACCGACAGTACTGCCTCTGAAATGCCCTCCATTCCTCCTGATGACGGCATCTTAGTAATGGAGATAATCTGCGTAGGCCACCGATGCAAAGAACAATAGGCTAGATACATCTCCAGGAGGTTCCTGGCAAACAATGTAGCCTCAGAGCCACCAATCCCTGGTCGTAGTTCGAGTATACAAGGAAAATCAGCAAATGGATGCGCTGGTATTAGCAAGTCTTGTATTTTTGCGACTGTTGATTCGATCTGAGTTTCTGTTTCATCAAGCTCCACTTCTGCATCAGATTTTAGGGCAGCGTCATCCAATAGTGATTTAAGTTCCAACGTTGCTGAAACAAGCGAATCATAGCCGGTAATGTGGTGAACTAGCGATTCTAAACGGTTGAACTTTGTCTGCTGAGAGACATCAAAAGACAAAGTCGAGCTCGACAGCGCCGTGGACAGAGCTGCATGTTCATCCTGAAGAGCACGCGCTTTCTGCAGAAGTAAAGGATGCAACCGACTGGAGTGTCTTATACATTTAGAAATAGAAACAAAGCAAACTCGACCACAAACCAGTCGATGGGACGATGGAATGACAAAGCTTAGCATTCTACTGCACACGCATCTACTGGCACTTGATCTTTCAATTCGCTCTATTAAGGCACACTTTGCTTTATTGACCTATCGATCTCTCTGTGTTCGTTTGGTTGATTTCAATCGGGCTTATTACTTAAATAGCGGGATGTCCGCAGTGCAAATTCGTGGTTACAACTGCGGCGGAGATTTTTTTTTTAAAGTTTACGTTTATATGGATGAACAAAAGTCACGAGATTTTATTCTCTACATTATACCGAGTTTCTGAGTTGCACAGTTCTAAATTATCAGCTTTGGGTCGAATTCCACAAATCACTGCTAGGGCAACTTTCCGAAATATTCTCCGTTTCGCTATACTGAAAATGTGCGAGAATTGCGATACCGTGCTGCCGAGAGCCGCAACGTTTATTGGAGTGGGCCTTCCCGAAAGATAAGCTAACCATAAAAACTTTAGTTGAACGTCGACGATAAAGACGATAAAACCTCGAGATAATTGGGAGGAATTACCCACCGACGGCATTAGAAGTCAATTGCTATGTTTCGTAAATGCCAGTCAGAGTTGAAGATTTGATTGTATATATCAGAGTGTTCAAAGAAATGTACGAGAGATTGGCAGTTCTTGGTGAGAAGAGCTGTGAACGGTCGACCGGTCTAGTGCCTAGATTTTGACAGGCGCAGACAATCAGGTGACCAAAAGACGAAGCGGAGATAAAATTTAGATGATTGGCCAGGTAAGCTCTTTATGAGCTAGTTATAACTTACATTTTTAATGGAAATATACTGGCCCCGACAATAACTGTAGAGCTCTATTCTAATTTATTATTTCTCTCAAATATATCTTCTTCACAACTGAACAAACAATTCAAGGAACGGAAAAAAGATACAAATACGTTTGTTACGCTTATCTGTTCTTATTTAACCTTTATCAGTCATTACATCTGTTCATATACGAGCATGTCGATAGACCAGCAATTTCTCGAGATTGATGACTCGAATGAGCTCAGTAAGTAGCGTCTCTGTCTGTACAATACAGACACTAGACACTATCCTTCAACAGTACATCGGCTAACAAAGCAGAATTTACGTCAAGACGATCTGTCGTCCATTCTAAGTTTGGAATTGTCTCCTGCACACAGCCTTTGGCTGCTGCGGCAGGTCTGAAGATGTTGGAGATGGGCGGTAACGCAGTTGACGCTGCAGTAGCTACCGCTGCTGCCTTGGCTGTTTTTGAGCCTGCTATGACTTCTCCGGCCGGAGATGCGTTCGCGCTATTCCACAATGCCAAAACAAATACTCTTGAAGGCATGAATGGTTCTGGTCATTCCGCTAAACGGGTTTCGTTGGAGGCTCTGAAGAAGCTTGGAATTTCAGGACCAAAGCTGCCACCCAGTTCTGTCCATTGTGTGACTGTTCCAGGCGCGCCTGCTGCTTGGTGTGATGCAATTGAGAAATGGGGATCCGGTAAAATCACCATTAAAGATGCGCTTGCGCCTGCGATTTCTTTTGCCGAAAACGGTGCTCCCATTAGTGAGATCACTGCTGGACTATGGTATCGAGGATCCGAACTTCTCAAGGCTGCCTCAGAAAACGCTAAAGATCTGCTCATGCCTGATGGCAACCCACCAAAAGTTGGCGATATTTGGGTTAACAAGTATCTTGCTGAGACCTTGAAGCTTGTCGCTACAGAGGGAAAGAAAGGGTTTTATGAGGGTGTTGTGGCCGAGCGAATAGTCAAGGCTGTCAAAGACCGGGGTGGATTTCTCGAGATGGATGATTTGAAGGAGCACTCTACAATTTTCGTCGACCCAATTAGCGTTGATTTCATGGATTACAAGTTATGGGAGTGCCCTCCTAATGGGCAGGGTCTACTAGCTCTGTTGGCGTTAGGTACCGTCCGAGAGATGATCGAAGACGGAGTCGTCCCTGATCCTAAGGAATGGAAGCACAACTCGGTCGAGTATCTGCATATAGTGATCGAGGTCCTCAAGATGGCTTTCCGTGATGGCGAGTTTTATGTTGCTGACCCCGAGAAGGCGGATATCCCTGTCGATGCGCTTCTGACGAAAGAGTACCTGAAGTCTAGGGCTGCTCTCTTCGACCCAGCCAAATGCAACCCTATGTACGCTCCTGGAATTCCCAAGACTGCTAATTCCTCAGACACAGTTTACCTGTCAGTCACGGATTCTGAAGGCAATGCCTGCTCATTCATTTTTTCATGTGCCGGTTTGTTTGGAACGGCTATTGTTCCTGATGAAAGTGGATTTGTTCTCCAAAATAGAGGAGTTAATTTCTCTCTGCTTCCTAATATGCTCAATACAATTGAGGGTGGAAAGCGACCGTACCATACCATCATTCCGGCGATGATTACGAAGGCGGACGAGATCTACGCTTCATTTGGAGTAATGGGTGCATTCATGCAACCACAAGGTCATTTGCAGGTCTTTTTGAACCATGTGATCTTTGGCCTTGACCCACAGAAGTCTCTTGACGCTCCTCGAATCTGTATATCTCCCGGACGGATGGTTGATGGAATCACATTGACCAACGTGAATATTGAAGGATCCATGGACCCCGATGTTATTGAAGGTCTTAAGAAACTCGGACATGAGGTTACGGTTCGGAAGCCTTGGGATTCATTGTTCGGACGTGGTCAGTTTATTAAATTGACCAAGAAGGAGAATGGCGAAATTGTCCACTCTGCTGGAAGCGATCCTCGAGGTGATGGTGCCGCTTATCCTTTTGTGAAGTTCTAAGTTTGACTAGTGACCATGGCAGGGAGGTAATGGGTATTGACTAATCGCATTAGACTGTGTCGCTAGCATATTCTTTTTTTATTGCTGATATTTTAGCAGCAACTTTAATAATACCATTGGTACTGTCTTGTTTCAATTATGATAGTTCTGAATGGCCGTCACCCAAAATTACGAATGTATGTTTTAAATATAGATCCTAAATGATAGTGTCACTACATTGATATAGAGATGCCGGCAAGTTTATTCGTAGCTGAATGACAAGTCAATCAAACAAATTCATATTTTCTGTCAAATATGTTATGCCGTTGACCCCCTTATTTGTGTTTAAATAGTCTGTTCGTGAATAATGAGCCACGAATTTGACATCCTAGTCAGAAGGTTATTACAATTAAACATGAGATAGGGATTTGATACGTTTAGAACACAGCCACGGAAAGATTTATTCATGACATGGAATTTTAAAAATTGCGACTTGCTAGAGGAAGGTACTCGTCTGATTTTACGAATACCCGATACCTCAAAAAATAGCTAATTGTCTTCAGAATGCCATCTATCTGATGCAATTCTATCCTCTTACATATCCTGCTACTACGCCTTGAACTCCGTTAAATAGAATTATTTTGTCTCCTTTCTTAATGCTAGAACGCAGGATCGGCTTTTCAGCCTCTATGAGATCGCCTCGAGCCAGTAGTTCGGTCCGTACGACACCTTGCAAACCTCCATTGATCGAGAAAGGAGTGACCCACTTTCCATCTCTCAGAACGGCCACATTTGTCAGACTACCTTCTGTCAATTCATCGTACTCATTAAATACGAGCACCTCTATCCTTCCGCCGTTGTCTGGTTTGCCTGGCAGAACACGGTTCCTAGCCGCGCTATATCTGTCCCGTTCAGTCGTCTTGAATCTCGTGAAATCGTCCTGTACGGTTGGCTCAGGATCAATATATATATCCCAATATGGCTCACCGGCATTGTCCTCTTTAAGGCCAGAAAACAAATCTGTGCTCAGACGCAGAGGAGCCGCTGCTGTAGCCGTCTTTTCAATTGTTATCTCTCCGTTCTTGGAAACTAGTGTTCTCAGACGGTAGGCGGTCGCAGGATCTCCAAGATCTTTAACGGCTGAGTATAATGCTTTAAGTAGCGCCTCCTCGGTCACAACTTCTCCAGGAAAGAAATGCGCAAGAGCTGTGTTCAGACGAGCAAGATGCCGAGGGAAAAGAAAGAACGGTGTAGGAGAGAGCGCGCTCTTGCTAGACGCAAAAGTAGTCGAAGGCTCCATGAGAGCAGGCTCATATCTAACAGCAGATGCGAGGCTAAACATTACTAAATGTTTGAATGATGAATAAAATAACAAGGGACGTGGTAGGATTACAAATAACTCGACAATAAATTGACGTTGACACGCTGCTTCCTTTACGTTAGTGAACACATTGTTTACCCCTCCAATGAGTCTGAGCGCGCGATAGGAGATTTTCTGTGTAATCACAAAATCAACTAGAAATAAGTTTCAACGCGTTGAAATAGGTTGACGCACTATCCTACGGAAAATTTACAGCCAATTGCTATATATATGCCCATTACAACTGGAACTATATTTCTGCAGTTGATGATTTTGTACAGAGGTTGACTTATACGATCAACTCTCGATATAACGAAAACACTCTGTAAAGATGGACGAGCGATAACTCGACCGGAGTGGAGTGAATCACTGCACTTCTTTAAATACATCTGTGCTTGACTCACGACAAAAGCGAACAGGACGCTCATCATTCTCGCGGTAGCCGTTTAGAATGTGAATGAAATTTAGGCATGCTAAACATCTCTGTTCCACAGCCTGCTGAGCGTATGCCTTCATGAAGAGGGGTAAAGGTTGTTGTGTTGCATTGGCTAAACGATAATCTACATTCGGTTTACTCATCAAATCGTATGCTTCTGTGTCGGTGTCTGTATTGTTGACGCCGGTTTGTTTCTACACGAGAGCGAAGGTTAGATAAATCGGTGTTTATGATTAGATATCGAGTAAGGCGGGTAATATATTACATATAACGAAATCATCTCCCTCTAGGCGCAATTAATTATTCTGGGATTACGAACATACATTAAAAAGCACAAGGTAAGAATTTGGTACAGTTAAGCCACAAGCGTGTAAAGATTGCTTTATCAGCGTTTTCTTTTGTCAGAAGCGATCTGAGCCACCGTCTTCCGTCCCTCCATCTCCACGAACACCCCCCTTTAACGTCGACTTGCGCCTCTGTTTCTCTGCATTGTTGTTCTTCTTGAAGAGGTTTGTTCAGACTATAAGCATCCTCCTCTAATAGAAGGCAAATAACAATGGCTGCTACAGCAACCCCAGTGACGACTACGAACATCTTCTTGTTTATCCCCAATCTGATCGGGTATTCCCGTGTAATTTTGGCTATGATCTCGATTGCGGTTATGCGCTATCATCCAAAGGTTTGCACTTGGATGTATAGCCTGTCATGTCTGTTGGATGCATTTGACGGTGCGGCTGCTAGGAAATTTAACCAATCGACCAAGTTTGGTGCGATTCTTGACATGGTCACAGATAGATGCACGACCTCCTGCTTGATTTGCTTTCTCTCATCTGCATATCCCGATTACGCCATTTTTTTCCAGTTTCTGATTTCATTAGACTTGGCTTCACACTACATGCATATGAATGCGATGCTTTCTAGTGGAAGTCAGTCTCACAAAAAAGTTGAGAAAGACAGAAGTTGGATTCTCAGTCTTTATTACACTAACACGACGGTGCTCTTCATCTTCTGTGCCGCGAATGAGCTCTTTTTTGTGGCTCTATATTTGATTTCTTTCCCGCAGAAGGATCCTCATCTCAGTATGTATCTATTTTTTGAAATTGGTTGATGGTCTGTTTGGTGAGCGTGGGCTAAATCATGGCAGGCTATGTATATGGGGTTCCTGTCACGTACGCTACACTCCTAGGAGTTGCGACCTTTCCTATCTGGTTTGGAAAACAATTGATAAATGTCATTCAAATGGTTCAAGCTGCTCGTATGCTTGCAGAAGCTGACGTTGAGGCTCGTAATAAGACGATTGAGGTGGACAAGAGCAAATAGACTGGAATTTAAATATATTAAAATTCTCATAGCTTGTAATGTATGCATATACAAAGATTACGTGGAATTCATTTCTGCAACAAAACTGTAAATTCTATCTTCAGAAAAAGTTAAGAAATTTCGATTTCGCTAACGAGAATTTAATGAGGTGATGAATAGTAGAAGTTTAAGATTTGAAAATTCTGCAAATTTATTTGTTTCTCCCACCATAACTCGATGACGCAAGAAGAGCCGCCTTCCAAAATTCCCAAGCTGCTGGAGACATCGGAACTGTCAGAAGTGAGTAAGGGAATTACCGAGCTTGATGTTGGAATTTCTTGTTTTTTATCCGATCACATAGGTTTCCGAGGGACACTGAAGCAGCGATACACAGACTTCCTCGTGAACGAGATCAAAACCACTGGCGAGGTAGTTCATATTCGTGCTGTGCCTAATCTCACGTCCACAAAGCCAAATAACTCGTCGATAGAGCAACGTCATGAGAACAAACATAGCAGCGTTGTGTCCTCGGATATCGACAAGGACAGGGAGATGGTGAATGAGAATGAGAATGATCCGGATGAGGTACCTGAGAGCAAAGTAGAAGAGCGGGAGGAGGAGAAGCCACAGCACCGAATTGATATTGAAATGGAAACAAAATTGGCTGATCTGTTTGGCGAAGAATGCATTGAAAAGATCAAACACATATTGACCAAGAGCTCGGGAAAATATGAGACTGAACGTGAAATGACAGATAAAGATGAAAGAACAAAGGTGCACATGCTTGTACGAGCAGCATATTTTGGTGAGATTGAGTCCAAAACTTCTGCAACGCACTCTTTCATTTTTACCAAGGCTCAGCAACCCAATAGCAAAAGAGCAGGCGGAGGTGGTGGTAGACTACGCATAGATAAACAGGCTTCGAAGGAAGCAGGCTCACGGACAAAATTTTTACATTTCTCGCTCTATAAGGAAAACAGAGAGACCATGGAAGCATGCATTACTATTGCGCGCATGCTCAGAAAGCACCCTAAAACCCTGACTTTTGCAGGCACTAAGGACCGAAGAGGTGTCACTGTTCAAAGAATATGCATTGCTGATACCCCTATTGAGAGAATGGTATCATTAAATAGAGCATTTAGAGACAGTATTGTACTTTCAGACTTCAGGTATCAATCGAGCAAGCTGAAGTTGGGTGATCTTCTAGGGAACGAGTTTTTGATAACCATCAGAGATATTGTTGTGCCAGAAAACAGTGATGAAAATGTGGAAAAGCTAATAAACCAATCGCTCGAGAGCTTCAAAAAGATAGGCTTTATTAACTATTTTGGGATGCAGAGATTTGGAACTTTTTCAGTATCTACGCACACAGTTGGGATAGCGATTCTTAAGAGCGAGTGGAATAGTGTTGTGAATTTGCTTTTACGGCCGCAGGAACTTTCAACCCCAGATAGCATCGAGGCACGACTTTTATGGGCGCAAGGTTCTGAGCCGGCAAAGGTGCTTGAGAAGATGCCAAGAACTTGCACGGCGGAGACTGCAGTACTAAAAGCTCTGGCAAAAAATCCAAGTGACTATCTGAGTGCAGTGATGCAGATCCCACGAAACCTTAGGATGATGTACGTTCATGCCTATCAAAGTTATATCTGGAATCGAGTTGTGAGCGAACGAATCAAACAATTTGGATTGCAGGTGATACCGGGTGATCTTGTCCTTGTTCATCACTCACAAGTGCCGGTGGTCGAAGAGGAGGATGAGTTGGGCCAGGAATTCTTGGAAGATGTGATGGAGGACACGCGAGTAAAAGGAAAGCATGTCACTCAGGAAGACATCGATCAGGGAAGATATAGTATCTACAATTTAGCGCTTCCCACACCTGGATTTGATGTCTTATATCCATCGAACTCGGTGAAGGATACTTATGCACAGGTCATGAAAGAGGATGGACTGGATCCCCTTGATATGCGTCGAAATATCAAAGAGTTCTCTATGCCTGGATCTTATCGACAGGTATTTGCGCGGCCGTCGAATGTAGAATGGTGGATAAAAAAATATGATAGTGACATCGAGCAGCTTGTCAGGACCGATTGGGAGCTAATTAAGGCTGGCGACGGTGAAGAGAAGAGAGTAATAGACCAGACTGATGGCGACAGAATTGGTGTCGTTCTGAAGATGAGACTGGGAGCGGCGCAGTACGCCACTATGGCTCTTAGAGAAGCAATGAAGGTTGAGACCTCCAGAAGGGGGGATATGCTAGACGTAAGAGTTAAGGGATTTTAAATACCTTTGCTAGACAATAAATGGAGCTTGTTAAAAGAGAGATCCGATAAAAAAGAGCGTAGAAAATTTGGTGGACCAGATGGATAGATTTTCGGTTATGAGTGGTGTTCGAATTCCAAGTTATCTTTGTCTTCCACAATCGAAATTCCAAATTTTCATTTGCCTACAATCCATTGGTGAACGGTCATCTCGTCAACAACTTTTTTAATTTCCCTTATCGACGTGCTCATTTGGATTGTTTTATCGTATTACTCCGATTCATAGGAATCAATTTAAGATAGCAGCAAGATTTTGCTGATAGCAGGACTATTTTACAGAGAAAAACCATGTCGGCCTCGCCTCCAGCGAGCAAGAGCAACAAGCGACCTTCGCCGCCGACGGCGTCTTCATCTTCGTCGTCACCTACGTCTGCACAGAATCCTTCTGTGTCTCCCAACAAACGACCGAAGCTGGCAACTTCGCTGTCGATGCCGAACTCTACAGCGGGAACTCTGCAGATGCCGCCTCCTCAGACAAGTTATGGGCCAAGGTCGCCGTTGATTGCGTCATCAAAACTACCAGGTACGCCAACAACAACAAACACATCGAATGCAGCTTCTACAAGTATACGAACGGTTTCCACGAGTGGCAGTCCTGTAACAATGCCTGGTGCCGCCACTACTGCTGGAAATACGGGACCCACCGGAGTGGTAAATCCAGTTGTGAAGGAAGATCCCAATGATTTCTCGGATGCGCTGTTATCTGCCGGTGTTGATTTACGTGAAGAAGAACAGCTATTGTCCAGTTCTATCCCGCTGTCGTCTTACAGTTTCAAGGATGGCGGAGCTGGAGCAACTGCTGGAGCTGGAGCTGGGATAGGAGCAGGCGCTGGATATTTAGCGCTACCTTCGGTTCTGGAAACCAAACGGACTCCATTTTTAGATCTACGCGTGCTGAAGGAGATAGTCGGCAGCGTCTGTTCCGACAATGATATGACTCCGTCGACGGCTGGACAGGAGGGCGGAGACGTGATGCTATTAATTTCGTTGGCTTGCCAAGAGTGGATTTCAAATGTACTTACCTCTACAATTGTTGCTTCCAGATTTAGAAGGTATTCGAATTCTACGGCTAGTGGAGGTCTGGGAAACATGAAAAAGAATGCGTCGGATGTGGCCAAAACGCTGAGACAAATAGCTATCAGAGACAAAGAGCGAGAAGAGAAGTATCTGATCGATCGAGCTAAGCTAGAGCTGCGACATGCTGACTCGAATCCCTCAGCTGGAGGCTCGGAGGGTGGAGGATCCGTAGCTTCTGAAGAAGTGATGCATCGAGCCACGAATGCGACGGCGGCGCTGATGATGTCTGGGGGTCGAAGGACGAAGTATTCATGGATGACGTCGTCGTCCAATGGTCAAGTATCACCCGGTGCTGGAATGATGTCGCCAATGACCGTAGGGGCTGCTGGACCTGCTACTCCAAGTACGCCCATCGGAGGCAAGAAAGACGGCATCAGACTAAGAGAGGCCAGAGAAGAGCAGGCTATAGTTCTCCGTGATCTGCTATGTGTTTTGGAACGAGAGCGTAGGGGTGCAGAGAGAGCAATGACAAAAGGATGGGCTAGGCTGAAAGATTAAAATTCGCATTCATATAGTAGTTGAGTGCTGAATAAATAATTGGGCACAGGTGTTTCAATACTACGACAAAGATTACACAAAGAAATGAACCGAAGAAAGAGCAAGCGAAGAAAGAGAATGGGCACTCAGTTGCTACACCTTCACAAGACATGACAATATTTGAAAGCAGGTTTGTATTATTAGCATAAACTGGAGGCTTGTATATTATGATCAATTGGATTTGCATATGTCATACCAGGTCTCGAGATGAACCCTTTCTTGAACTTGTGTTCTGAAACGCAATGTTTTTAAAGTGCTCCACATTCTATCTTTTTGATTTTTTGTAATTTCGCACCATTAATGGTACTGTCGAAAATAAATACATATAAGAAGATGCGGTGGCTCAATGGTAGAGCTTTCGACTCCAGTGAAATTTCATAGGTATCGAAGGGTTGCAGGTTCAATTCCTGTCCGTGTCATTTTTTTTTGGTAATTATATATTATTTTGCATATTTACTTACACCATTATTGAGTTTGGGTCGAGATCACTAGAGTTCGTGGAATGGAAACCTAGTTGTCATTTCTTTTAAACAAATTACATCGATTGTCGTCCGGATTTATCGTCAACGGATAAATCAATGAACCGGTTATAGAAGAATCTGTTTTCATTTGTTCTCTTTTTTTTATTTTGCCATAGTGGTTTCTAGTGCTTGATATGAAGTGAGGACACGGGATTCAAATAGAATAATGAAGTACATATCATCACTTATTAAGCTCTTTGTGGCCGTGAAGTTAGCGCTTTTTCTCATTTCACAGTCTGTTACAAAGCAATACGATACATCTTCTGCCTTACTTTTCCTTGATCCTTTGAGCGCGCCGCCGAGCGGAACAGAAGTAGATACTTCAGGCATTTTCACACCCAACTACTATGTAGCCCCGACGACGTTCTTGCACAAGGCGTTGGCATATATTTTGGCACGCTATACCGTCTGGGATACTGTGTTCTTTACGGCTATTGCTAAAAGAGGCTATGCATACGAGCAAGAATGGGCATTTGGATGGGGATGGACAAGTTTGATCCGGGTGGTTGGTAACGCGATAAAACCGCTGGTGGATTTGGTCGTGGATACTTCTTCTGGGGATGGTTACGATCATCCAATTTGGGAGTATGCTATTGCGGCAATTGCGATCGCTCATGTCGGCCATCTGCTAGCAGTTATGGGAGTGTACTTTCTTGGATTGCATATCTATGACTATGTGCCTATATCCTCCGGAGAAATAGACTTGAACACGAAGAAAAAAGATGACGATTATGATGGGTCAAACGACAGCGACTACCACAGTGCAAAAAAAGCTTTTGCATTTGTTAGTGCATGCATCTGCGTACTCTCTCCAGCTGGAATATTTCTCTCTGCTGGATATTCAGAAACCATGTTTGCCGCGATCTCCTTCCTGGGTATGATTTTACGTGAGAAAGGATACCTTGTAACCGCTGGCTTTGTCTTCGGTAGTAGCTGTGCACTGCGGGGCAATGGCATACTTTGGGGCATATTTTATTTGTACGATCTGTATGTGGAGAGTATTCGCATATTTAGGCGTGGCGTTAGTGACTTGCATATAGGTGACATGATCAAGACAACGAGAATCTTGATAGGTGGTGCTTTGGTAGGTTGCTGGTTTTTTACGCCTCAGGTCTATGCGTACTATGAGTTCTGCCCCGGCAGACCTTGGTGCGAAAACAAGCTTCCTTTGATCTATGATTTCGTACAGTCGCAGTATTGGAATGTTGGCTTTTTGAGGTATTGGCGGACGTGGCAGATTCCAAATTTCTTCTTTGCCTTTCCAACACTTTTTCTGTTCTATCGGTCTGGAAAATACTACTGGAAATGCGAACGTCTGAGACCTTATATTATCGCGCAGTCTGCCATGGGTATTATGGGATTATTCGTATGGCATGTGCAGATTCTGACGAGAGTTGGTTCTTGCATGCCTCTGTTGTATTTTTACACTGCGGAGAAGATTGCAATGGATCGACCAAGCGATGACAATGAGGATAAAAAGTATGCTGATGCTATTAACGGAAAGAGTTGGATCAGGAGATTATTTTTGCGAGTAGCACATGGTTTCAGAGCTCGGGAAGGGAGATGGATTGTTCGATACACTGTCACATGGATAGGTGCTCAAGCGCTGCTGTTTGCATCGTTCATTCCGCCAGCATGAGATAACAGAAATATTATCATTACGACAGAGATTATTGGAAGCTCTAGGTGATCCGAGCTGTGTATTTGAATCTGTATAATATATATCTGCAAATGCAATTGATCAATCCATTCATGTTTTGCCGTCTCTGATTGTTTATTTTGCCCTTCATCCTCCATCGACCACTATCAGCTTTTCTCCAACAAACTTGTTGCTTGAATAGACAAGAAGACGAGGACTTCCTCAAAGTATCCTGCTGTTACTCCATTGGTTAGCTTTATTAGCTTTGGCTGGAGTACGCCTAAGATCTATTCGGTAGTGACTGGATTTACAATCAAAAGTATCTTGGCGGAAATTGTATTTGAACTTTTAGCGCCTCTGCATAGCAGTCGCTAGAGACCCGCTTCGTCATCTAAACAACACCATCGGCATTGGTATAAGCTTGAACGAGAATGTCGCCCTGGAACGACTGAAGACTTACTGGCTTGACAATCTTAATCTTGATCCCGTGATCAAGCATTTACTCGCCGTTTCACGGCATAGAATATGAAAGCAGTCAAGTTGATCTGAAAAAAGTATCTCAGTCGTCGTGACGTCTTCGTTGCGGGTGTCATAGTTGAATCTAAGCATAATTTGCCACGGTCTCATTTGAAGTAGCTGGTACATGGCGTTCTTGACCGACGGCTTGGATGTGAGATCGCCAAGTTGAATATATTGACACTTTCAACTTGACGTGGTGATCTTAATTGCAATGTCAGAATATTATTGCCCTCGACCAGGACTACGTTACAACAACCTTTTCTGCTACAAGTAGATGAAGTTACCTCGAGAAGGGCCTGCGGTTGAGACTGAAAAGCAATTATATGCAGTTTCTCACGACATGACAAGACGGTGGCAATGGTGGCACAATAAAAATCTTTCTTCTCAATTGTCAAAATAATTAAATCAAGCAGGGTTTGTTTCCATCAATTCAATGCTTGGTTGTACTTGATGGAATAATGAATTTCTAGTCATCTCACTTCTATAAGGCGCTCAACTGGCCTTCTCTAATTGATGAGAAGAATTAGCCGACGGTTAGCTGGCCTTCATCGCTGTTGGTCAACAACAGAACGTGGGGTGAATTTGCGGAGGAGAACTTTCCAAACGCGAGGAAGAAATCACTATCTACTCCAGAGTGAAATTACTTAGACTGATATCAATTAGTCGACAAATGATCGTGAAAACAGAAATTAGATTAACCATTGATGACTTGCTCGGCGAATAAGGGCAACTTAAAACGGTTGAAAATAGTATCAGATTATTATATAGTGCTCGCTTTCTAGCTATAGATAATAGTGTAGATGACGACGATTAAAAAAAACATACAGGCTCCTATTTGTTAGATCTTTTAGAGGCTTCAATTTTTAAATTTAGATTTTGACCTCGACGCGAGCCCCGGTACCCAAAGAATCAATTGTGGGGAGCATGTAGGTGATATCATCCCATGGATGACGGTAAAGTCCAGTGCGCAATCTCTTCTGATCAAGGAAGTGGGCAATCAGACCAATTGATCGACCGAGTACAAAGAGTCCGTTCAATACACCCATCTTGAGATAGTCCTCTGCCTCCTCGCCTGTGAAAGCACCACAGTGTCGTATCAGATCAACAAAACATACGGCAATGCAACCATCGACGTTCAAGATCAAATTGTCCTTCTTAGATGTCGTCACGGTCTCCACGGCCAGCGCGTAGTCGAGCATTTTTGTCGACGGGAAGTTCTTGCGCACAAACTCTTTTACGAGCTCAACTCGGTAGTCTGGGTTGTTGCGGGACTTGATCTTGTGACCAATACCTGGGATTAGCTTGTTCTGCTTGCGCATGGTATCAACAAAGTCACGCGGAGACAAGCCCTTGTCGAAAGCAGTAGTAAACTCGCTGGCGGCTCCATCAAGCGCACCTCCAAATCGCTCTCCAATGGTCAAGAGTCCAGCCACCAGGGACGAAATCAGATCCTTGCCTGCTCGTGTCGTGATGATTGTGTTCATGGCTCCACTGACCGCTGGACCATGATCTGCAGTCAACATAAGTACCATCTCCAAAAACTTGCTGGCATAGTCTGGGAGTCTTCTTCTGAACCACAGAAGAGACATGACTCCACCGATCCCAATATTTTCCTTAAACACATCTGAGATAGGCATACCGGCGTACAATAGCTCCTGCCCACGGTCATCAGAGATTGTGGAAATGAAAGCAGCTGGTTTACGGATGAGACCAAGCTCCTGCGCCCACGCGTAGTCAATTGGGATTTTTGGTGGCTCGGGCTCGGGCTGGGGAACGATGATTCCCTGCTTGACAAGACCGCTGTATACACCAGCCAAAACCTCTGGCAAGTCCTCGAAAGTATTTGGAACATAGAATCCAGCTTCCTTCATGGCAGCATTCTTAGCTACAGCAGTCTCGAGCTGGGAGTTGGCAAACGAACCAGCGTGACCAAACTGGACTTCAGTTGTGAACATAGACGCACAGGTACCAATGGCCCACGCGACAATTGGCTTAGTGATAACACCATTCTTCACAGCCTCTATTACACGATATTCTTCGACTCCACCGACCTCACCTAATAAGACAAGAATCTTGCACGCCGGATCAGCCTGATAGCGGAGCAAATGGTCTATGAATGTGGTTCCAGGATATCTATCACCACCGATCGCAATTCCCTCATACACACCATCTGTTGTCTGCGCAATGATATTGTTCAACTCATTCGACATTCCACCGGACTTGGACACGTATCCGACAGACCCAGGGCGATACAATTTTGAGGCAACGATGTTGTCCATCATTCCACCAGTGTTTCCAATCTTAAAGCAACCAGGCTTGATACCACCAACAGTGGCAGGTCCAATGATAACAACACCTTTCTGCTGAGCCTTAAATAGGATCTCACGAGCACGTCGCTCAGGAACACCTTCTGCGATAATCGCAATTGTCTATTATGTCAGCGTATTTCTCTTTTAAGCTAAAATGAGAGGACATACTCTAATCTGAGGCAATTCAAGCAGCTCCATAGTCGATGAGTAAACGGACCGCGATGATGCGAAGTTCACAACCACATCGACTTCTGGATGCTTCTCGGCAGCAGTCTTGGCCGATTGGTACACCGGCAAAAGCGTCTCTTTGGTCCCCCAGTACATCTTCGACACAAACTGGCCGCCAAAAGGGTAGATAATCGCGGCAACAGACGGTATCGATCGCTTGCAGATGAAGTCAAAATCAAGCATACCCTGGCAAGCACGCGGCTGCAATCCATACACGAACGCACGAGTCTTGTTGTGGAATAATTGGTAGTCTGGCCGCGGGCTCGATGGCGCCGTTGGCGGAGCAAACCGAGTGATCTTGGCGTTTGCGTTCTCAGGCATTGTCTATTAAACAAACTCAGACGATTGAAGCAGACGATTGAAGATGAAAAGAGTATCTCACAAAATAGAGAAACTGGCAAAAAATTAAAAACAAGTATAAAAAAGTGTTGGTGATATGGAAGAAAAGGTCTTTTTAAAGCGCAAACGAAACCCAAAAAAGAAGCTTGAGGCGGATGGCTGTGTCGCGCCAAAAAAAAAAGTTGTTAGGCCCGTGTAACCAGGCAAGTTCTATTGTTGGGTGCACCAGCCATATATTTGCAAGCCACATTTAGCCACGCACAGCCACAACGTTGTGCAGCTGTCCCGATGCAATAGCCACGCTGCTTCCATGTGTATGCCATAAGTACGGATTACCGCGTGGAATGTACACCATGTTGGGGTGTGCAGTCATGCTGAACTGTGCGCCCACCCCGCAAGCCAACTGCGTAATTACTGTCCTGTTGCGCACTTATCGGGCTAGATCACGTGCAACTCAGCAACGCCAGTTTTGTTTTTTTGCAAGTTTTGCGTCTTAAAAAGCGCCTAGTTTCCCAACTGAACTCCAAAAATATCCCCAAAGGTTAACATCGTATTTAGGCCAATTGGTTTCAGCGTTTTCCTTTTTATCTTATTCATAGTTGATATTGATAGAATTATCAATTGGCAATAGCAAGGATGTCTGCAAAGTCAATTCACGAGGCCGATGGAAAGGCTGTGTTGTCGTATTTCCTGCCGCGGTCGCCAATTTTGAGCAAAGAGGGCACATCTACCGAGTTCGCGCCGCAGGCTCCTAGATTGGCGAACCTGTCGTTCCCGGAAGCGACGTTGGAGGCCATTGGAATGGTTTTGGCGGCTGCTGAGACGACGTATCCGTGGCTGCTTGTGCCTGGAGCGAAGTTTGTCGCAAAGCCGGATCAGTTGATAAAGCGACGAGGAAAGTCTGGATTGCTGGCGCTGAACGTCACCTGGGAGCAGGCGAAGGCATGGATTGCGGAGCGCGCTGCAATGGAGATAGCTGTGGAGGGAATCATGGGTGTGCTGCGTACATTTCTTGTCGAGCCGTTTGTGCCTCACTCGCAGGACCAGGAGTATTATATCAATATCATGTCCGTCCGAGAGGGAGACTGGATCCTGTTCTACCATGAGGGAGGTGTTGATGTAGGTGATGTAGACGCCAAGGCGGCTAAGCTGCTGATCCCAGTCGACAATGTGAACGAGTACCCGTCGAATAAGATCATTATCACTACACTGCTGTCAGAGGTTCCTGCCACACAGCACGCTACGCTAGTTGACTTTATCAATCGTCTCTATGCTGTGTATGTTGACTGTCAGTTCACTTATTTGGAGATCAACCCTTTGGTTGTCATCCCAGCCGCTGATGGAACTGTCAGCGTGCATTATCTTGATTTGGCAGCGAAGCTTGACCAGACCGCTGAGTTTGAGTGCGGTGCTAAGTGGGCCGTTGCGAGAGCGCCTTCAGTGCTAGGATATGGTGCTGGAAAGACCAATGGAGCCATCACGATCGATGCAGGTCCCCCCATGGTCTTCCCAGCTCCATTCGGTCGAGAAATGACGCCCGAGGAGACCTACATTGCCGAGCTGGACGCCAAGACTGGTGCCTCTCTCAAGCTAACGGTCCTCAACCCTGCTGGCAAGGTTTGGACTCTGGTTGCTGGCGGTGGTGCGTCTGTTGTCTACGCTGATGCAATTGCCTCAGCCGGATTTGCTGATGACATCGCAAATTATGGTGAGTACTCTGGTGCGCCCACTGAGACCCAGACGTACGAGTACGCAAAGACCGTCTTGGATCTGATGACCAGAAGCGCGCCTATTGAGGGTGGTAAGATCCTCTTCATTGGTGGAGGTATTGCCAACTTCACCCAGGTGGGATCTACTTTCAAGGGAATCATCCGCGCGTTCAAGGATTATAAAGTACAGTTACACGCCCACAATGTAAGGATGTTTGTCCGTAGAGGAGGTCCTAACTGGCAGGAAGGTCTGCGACTAATCAAGTCCTGCGGAGAGCAGCTTGAGATTCCCATGGAGATCTATGGCCCTGATATGCACGTTTCGGGAATTGTGCCCCTTGCTCTACAGGGCAAGCGTCCAGAGGGCGTTAAGCAGATGGGTGGCGGTGTCAGTGTGATGTAGGTCTGACTTTCCAAACATGGACACACGATAAACACACTAATACACGCACGCAAATGTAGTATATAGGTAGATATATGTACTCATTAAGATAAATAGTAGAAAGTCACCGTTTTGCTTATTGAAATCCAGTTCCTGAAAATTTTACTTAACTTCTTACGTACATTTTTTCTGCTGAATTCTTCAATTTATTTTATGTCAATACGTATACCGATTCAATTTAATGCTAATTGATTTATTTATTTGTAGTTTAAATAGTGTGTCTTCAAGAATTTGTTCCTCCAACGGCACGGAGTTCGCCGACGAACTTCGAAATATTTGGTTGGGTAGCCGAAACTCGTCGAGGAGCACAATGTTAAAGCCCTTTTTACGGAACAGGTCTCGGAAGCCTTTCTTGCGACTAGGTGCGTGATACTTCTTCTTGGAGTTATTGTAATTACCTATAAGTATTATCACGTTATCACCAAACTTGCTCCGCAAGGCGTTAGCGAGATTCTTGCACTGGCTAAAGCATAATCTACGTTCGCTTTACTCATAAAATCGTAGGCTCGACTACTGACATATTTGGCCTGAACTATTGTGTCGGCCTCACTGTTGTAATTTTAGGCACGGGTTTGTAGTAACAGTTGGGCGATCACAGTGTTTATGATTAGATATGGAGTAAGGAGGGTAATATTTGAGATATAACGAAATCAACTCCACCAGGCATCGCACGTGTGACATCATTTCCCAAGTTTCGGCAATTCTTTTCGCGATGATGGCATTTAATGCTTGTCCAGCAGAACTTTTTCTCCATTTTAGATTTCTTTCTTCATCTTTCACTTTTGATCCACTTGCATTCCCTTACACTTCTCTTCTGTCCCTGATAGCTTGTCCAGGATGACGTTCGCATGGTTCTTCCATAACGCTACGGCGCCGTTGGACGATCCGTCAGCTCCCCTGCCTCCGCCGTCATCGCCAGCGGCATCAACGATCCCGATAGAGAAAGAAACAAACTGGCAGCCTTTCTCACCCGAAGATAACGCTAGATTAGAAGACACTTGGCAGGTTCTTCACAAGCCTAATGCCGGCAGACGTGGGAGTACTAACAGCCCGGCTCCAGGATCCACGTCTAGACCCAGCGCTGGTTCGGCTCCTGCAAAGGAGGTAAACGTTATAGTCGGCCTGTCTAGACTGTATGCTGTCAAGTTCACTGAAGACGACGTAGAGGAAGAAGATGATGAAAGTCCAGACGATGCGACTTTAGCCGAGAGCGAAGGATTGGCCGAAGGAGGCGATCCCAAGCAGCCAAAATCTGGAGATGGGCTTGAAAGGCAGTCAACCAAGAGCTCTCAGAAGAGCTTTAGCTCAGCTGCGACTGCCGCTACTAACCGGACAAAAACTGTCACGTCCGCTAAACTTGTGCCAGTATACTGGAAACCCATGCATGATACTGCGCATGTTGTACGCGCGACTTGGTTCTACACTACTACAAAGAGACAGTCGAATCACTCAGAAGACTTGATAGTCGTGCCTAGCGCCCCAATAGTCGATGCGCGTCTCGTCGAACAGCTTGAAGTTTCTTACCTGAACGTACGACCTTGGTCCGATACTTACATTGCAGAACTGAACAGCGTCAAGAACATTGGCAAGATTGCAGAAAGCAAACTGAAAGTGCCAGTTCCCGGCGGTGATATTGTCTTTTGGCCAATTTATACCAGGAATCCTACCAGAATAAGAGCTCCGGTATTGCCTAGAGGCCAGCATCATCAACGGAGATACTCGCCAGAGGAGTATCAACGCACAATTACGCCTGGTGAAGTCTCTTTTGCCGAAAGTAACCAAAATAAGTCTTTGGCATATGCTATCATGATCCCTGACACGGTTTTAAACTCTTCTTCGTCTGCTATGGCGGCCTTATTCAAGAAGCGAAAGTTTTCGGCAGAGGTCACGACAGTCCTGGACGCTCTGCCAACGGAAATCAATATCACGGACGGCTCGCTGTCCACTAAGATGCCGGATTCCTACATCGACGGCTTGCTCCGACGAGGCTTCGACTACAACCTCTGGAAGGAGTACTATGGTGAAGTCTCTAACCCCGGTGTGGGGGCACCAATTAATCACCTGGTTCTAGTCGTGCATGGTATTGGACAGAAGCTGTCCGAACGTGTGGAAACATTTGATTTTACATATGCCATCAATACCTTTCGCGTTGCTATGGCTAAGCAGCAAGCGAATTTTCTCGCAAGCAATGACAAATCGAGTCAAGTCTGCACAACTGCCGTGTTGCCAATTAACTGGAGAAGAAAGATCGACTTTGACAACGATGATTTTTTCGCAGATGAAGAGGGCATGCCTGTCAGGCACAATTTTTCCCTTGCTGACATTACACCGAGTACCATCCCAACTGTGCGTAACTTGATATCAGATGTTTTGCTTGACATTCCATACTATCTTTCGAAGCACCGTCCAAGAGTATTGCACGCTGTCGTGGTCGAAGCAAACAGAGTATACCGTCTCTGGTGTCGGAACAATCCTGGGTTTGATAGGGTTGGGAAGGTCTCTGTCATTGGCCACAGTTTAGGTTCGGTCATTGCGGTGGACATCCTATCGCGTCAGCCGACGGTGCCTCCTCCGTTATTCTCGCAATCAGATACTACACGTGGAGACACAGAACTCCATTTTGAGTTTAACACCAAGAATCTCTTCCTTGCTGGAAGCCCTGTGGGATTCTTCTTGCTCCTCAACCGAGCAAACCTGATCCCTCGCTCATTTGAGTCGAAGAAGCAGTTTGTCGAGAAGTTGTTTGATGTACCTGGGGAATTAACCGAGTTTGATATGTCCGATGTTTCGATCGATCACGGCGGTGTTTATGGGTGCATCGCTGTGGAAAACATATACAATGTTATTCACACTTCCGATCCTATAGCATATCGTCTTAATCCGTGTGTTGACGCAGAGTACGCTGCCAAAATTAAGCGTCCTATTATTCAAGTACCTCCCTCAGGCTTGTCCTTCATGTCGTCCGTCGCGGCCACCTTCAGCTTGGGCAGCACCAACGGCAAGCGTGTCGTCAGGCAAGCCGACAATGTCAGGCAGTCGGCTGTAAACAAAACCGTTGAGGTTAGTAATTCAGCGCAAGAGCGTGCACTAGAGAGAGTTATCAGTCGCTCGTACTCGAACGCTGGTAAGCGGATCGTTCAAAATCAACAAAAGGAGCAACAGAGTGATCGTCAGATCACACCTAAGAAACACAAGCGCATGTCGATGTCTTCAAATCTGTCTCGCTCGTCTTATTCAGGGTCTCGGTCAAGTTCGCCTTCTCCGTCGATGCGCGAAGTGCTCAAACCCATAGAGATGCAATCGTCCGCTTTTCGATATCAGGAGCTTGTCAAGAAGCGTTTTTATATGCTAAACACAAATGGCCAGATAGATTATATTATTCAGCCATCGGGCCCTCTCGACAATCAGTATATCTCCATCTTAACAGCGCACCAAGGATACTGGGAAGCTAAAGAGTTTGCGTATCTTGTCGGTGTCGAAACCGCCAAGGATGATGTCGGGACTGGCAATGTGCCTGAACTTGAGGTTCGCTTCAAGGCGCAGGCAGAGATTTTTTGATTACGATTAGAAAGTACTGGAAGACCTTGCATTATTCTCTTGCTCATTCCCTGTCTTTTACATTATTATTTTGGATTAATTTATGGCATGGTGGGAGTTGCTGGATGTATATATTTGAATTTTTGCATTACGTAATGAATAAATGTTCACGTTCAGTTATCAAATATTTCTATAGCATTAATTCTATCTAATTGTCTATATCTAAGCTATCTGACGGAACGAAAATATATTCCTCAGCTATCTTAACACCTCACATCTCACGCCAGTTGAAAGATTGCTCCCAGGCAAACGCGGCCCTATAAATCTTTGCTTCATCAAAGAGTCCACCGACTATTTGCATTCCAATAGGCAGCTTTAGGCCGCTATCCTCCTCACGCTCAGTGACTTCCATCATGCCAATTGGCAGACTCATGGCTGGATGACCAGAAATGT
Organism: Babjevia anomala; assembly: GCA_030580435.1. Classification (NCBI taxonomy): domain Eukaryota; kingdom Fungi; phylum Ascomycota; class Lipomycetes; order Lipomycetales; family Lipomycetaceae; genus Babjevia; species Babjevia anomala. Next base: position 59,720 of record JAKTSW010000079.1, read on the forward strand.
TGAATGGAGTCGTATTTTGTGTTGTTCCAATTGCCTTGGACATTTTCTCCATAATACTATCAGATGCGTTGGAGGTATAGTTTGAGACAAATGGTGCACAAGGAGTCACCAGGACATCAATACCCTGCTCCTTGAATACAGCCTCATACGTGTCCTTTAGCTTTCGTCCAAGGTTGATGGCTTTATCTGTCAGGCCTGGGTGAGCGTCCTTTATATATTTGCCGCCCAGCAGAGCATTAGTCGCAGCTGGATTGTGTGCTTGAAGCTTGTCGAACTTATCCTGTGTCCACTTCGAAAGCTCTCGGTTAAGCGGCGCATCGTGAACTCCAAATCGCAGTGGATTTGAAGAACACAACCCATGCTCGAGCATGCCCTGTCGAGTTGCCATTGTCCAGATTGCTGGCCCTAAAGTGTGCATTGGAATCGAAACCTCAACTACCTCAGCACCAAGAGCACGGTACAAGTCTGCTGCTCTCCTGACCTTGTCACTCATACGCTGGTCGAGCCCTCCCATTTCGAAAGACTCAGTCAGGATGCCGATTTTCATACCCTTGACTGCTTCCTGAGGGTTCTGCTTGTAAGCGAGTAGATTTTCATAGTAATTCACCTCCCCGTATGAGGGGGCGTCAACCTGACGGTCGTCCAGACCATCCTTGCCGGCAATGGCTGCAAGCACAAGCGCATTGTCCAACACGGTCGTAGTCATTGGACCTGTGTGGTCGACAATTGCGGTAAGCGACGCAATGCCAGTGTACGGCACAAGTCCAAAAGTAGGTTTCAATCCGACCAGACCGCAGTACGAACAAGGGACACGGATTGATCCACCCTGGTCGCCACCAATTGCGAGGTCGACTATCCGAGCGCACACCAGAGCTGCACAGCCGGATGAAGAACCTCCCGCGTTATAACCAGGTGCCATGGGGTGCTGCACTTTTGCATGCGCGTTGGTAAACGATGTAGGAGACATTGAGAAGTTTTCGCAAGCTCCTTTACCTACAATGGTTGCGCCGGCCTGCAGCAATCTGGTAACGACGGTGGCATCGTACGCTGGCACATAGGGTTCCGGGAAGACATCTGTTCCAAAAAATGATGGCACTCCACCGACATTTACGTTATCCTTGACGACAACCTCGCGACCTGCAAGAAGTCCTTGGAGGTCTGTTGCTGCGGTTGACTTAATGTGGACTTTGTATGCCCAAGCATTATGTTCAACTTTGTTTTCCTCTATTGAGGGCTTGTAAATGTTGGACCGGGGAAAGCGGTGGAGATCCAGGTGCGGAAGGTAGTCCTCCTCAGCATCTATAAGAGCTGCGCACTCATCCAGTGCGCTAAGGAGAGTACAGTAAGCGTCAATATCTCCTGAGGGCACAATTAATCCAAAATGAGAAGCCGTTTCCTGCAATTGCGCAGCCGAGACGGTGCTATATTATTTCTAGTTAGACTTACATAGTTCCAGAATGTGAAGAATTGATAAATCTTACATTTTTTCGGGAAGATTAACGACAGACATTGCGAATGCTTGGTTGGATATTCATACAAAATTTTAGAAAATTTAAGTCGGGTGGTTAATTAAGGCCGGATGTTGGATTTTAAGTTGGGGGATATCATGCCATTATAAATTACGTGTGTCGAGATAACTTAATTTTCTGGATGGGGTAAACGAAATTGCTTTAAATTCACACTCAGATTATACACGATTGAGAGAAAAATTGGAATGTTAATAGCTACTAGTTACATCTTTGTAGATTCTTTGGCCCATACTCCGATATATCCATGAAAACAAGTTTCCCCTCTTCCAAAAGTCGTCAAGACAAAAAATGAAACCGTAATCGAACAAGTAAAGCGACAAAAATAAAGTTACAGGTACAAAAAAGGAAAGATCAGACAAAATATAATTTATATACAAATCAAAAACCTTGGATTGGTATCCATTCGTTGCGTTTGCGGTTTTGACCTTCAAAGGTGTTTTCGAGAGCAAGCCAGGCAGCAAGCAGACCGGCGACAAGCACGAAAGCAGCAGTAATGAAACCGGCACCGACCTTAGCCTTTGTAGAGGGTTTACTCGTATCTACAATTATGTCGCCGTCTGAGCCAGTACCTGCAGCTGCATCACCAACAGAGCTGCCACCTGCCACCGCTGTATATGGTGCGGGAACAGAAGGTATCAAGAGAGCTTGGATTGTTTCGAGCGCAGACATCTGCTCACCCAAACCCCATTGGTTGTCCCATCCGGATGTTATCCAAGATGCACCACATGTAACACCATCGGTCCCACCAGAGCAGCTTTGCGCCGCAGCAGCTGCAGAAGCGGCAATAAACGGCTGCAGAGTAGGCGCTGTGAACGGAGCCATTTGAATGGTGAGGCCCATCCAGCGAGACAAATAGGCTTTAAATGACTTCTCGTCAGTATTACAAGTGTTCGTGAGCTCACACGCGGGCTCATACATGACATCAGTCTCGCTGTAGAAGAATACGTATGATGCGTCGACTAACGACTGAGTTCTGTTTTGCCAAATCGTGGAATTAGTTGAGTTGCCGATTGTCGAGGTATAATTATACAAGTATGCGGCACCTGCCATCATTACACCGGCGTTGTAAGTCCACTGGACCTTGTTCACATCTGTGCAGTTGTTTGTATCATCGGATCCGTCGTAAATGAAGTACGTCGAGACGTCAAGCAGTCCGATGTCCTCCATCCAATCCCAGACCTTGACAGCCCACTCAGCATACGAGTCATTGCCCGTATATCTGGCTAGACGAGCACCCAGTTGGAACAGCAGTCCATTGGAGATTGAATTTTTGTAGTCGTAACCATTGTTGAAAGTAAATTTTTGCCAACGAACACCGCCGCCGCAGGAACTGGGATCCCAGACCAGTGCAATCGAGTTGAACACAGCCTGCGCCAACGCCAGCCATTGCGGCTCATTGGACGCAGGGTTTGTAAAATTCCTCTCGGCTGCCTCCATTGCAGCGACACCCCAGAAGCCCTGGTCATCGTTTCCGAGGGAACTTGTCTGGTTGACTGGCATATAGTTGTCGTTTGTTCCGACTTGGAAAAGCAGAGCCGCCGACAGCTCGTCGTTATACGTTGTATCACCGGTGTAGAACCAATAGTCAATCATGCTCTGCAGGAATGTAAGCCAACAGTCTGACATGGAAATGTCCCGAGAAATACTTGAAAACTCTTGAAAACACTTACACCCCAAGCAGCGCCAGACTCCCACCAGTAGTATCCGCCAGTAAACAGACCAGGCGTTCCGCCTGTTTCGTTACCATTGTAGTAGTCCATGAGACCGTGAGCAATGGTCTTTGCAGCAGCCTTCACGGAAGCTAAATCCAAAGTCAGCAATGGCCCAATTTCCAATTTTCCCAAACTTCCACTAGAAAGAAGAAAGAACAGACGAAACCCACCTTCGTCGGTGACGACGAGATCAACAGCGCCGACAAGACCAATATAGATCGGAACAAGCAGCCAAAACAGTCTCATATTGACGATATATCGATAGAATGTATGTTTAATATATATAGCAGCTGAATCCAAAAAAAAGGATAGAAGAAGAATAAATACAAGAGAAGAAAAGAACAAGTAAAGGGAAAAAAGAGACAAAGGGATAAAGAGGCGCCGAGCCGGTGAGCCGCTGGGCCAGGAGGTTTTTTGCTCGGGGAAAGTGGCTTGGGCTAGGCGCAGCGAAAGTAACCAAAAAGCCGGAAAATTGCCAAAATTAGAAAAAAAGTACCGGGTTAGGGCTATATACACGTGCGTTTGTTATACCTTTCGGTCGCACGTGATTAACGTGTCTCCAGCCTGGACTTGCTGGCGTCTTTATGGTCCTGTAACTCTCTGCTGCTAGCCAGATATTTGAAGATTTGAAGCTGCAATTGGTAGATCACAATCGACAGTGGAATTGAAACTGAGATCGAGTACTGGAATGAGCCGATAGGCACTAAGTTAGCGATGAGACGAGTGATGTTTCACAAGCGCGGATCAAAAAATACAGACAGGGTAACATAACAGACAGGGTAACAAAGCAATGCAAAGCGCAGGGTAACATGTGTACATAAGTGTCGTGTATGAGTGAGTTTTGGACCCTAGACAGGGTAACACAGCGAATTGGATTTGCTTGGATATTAAACTTTAATAACAGCCGATAAGCTGAACTTTTCGCAGGAACAACCAAGGCGGCCCGAGCTGTTCAAAATGCGGAGTAGGTCAATTTGTAGAACGGAAGAAGATTCTCGGGGAGAACCTCGGGCAGGACTGTAAGTGGACTGCAGGCTTAATGAGGAAGCGACGAAACGTCTTTTTGGGACGTTGAATGCCGGGATTTTCAGTCGGCACTAGCAGTGTTATCAGGAATGATAAGAGCTTTGAAGCTTGACTCATAAGCGGGGCCATTGTAGGTAGTTAACCTCGTTGAGCCTTTGTTTTTCTCCTCATCTTGAATACGCATTCTTTGTATTCTGCTTCGCTTCTGGGTTAGTAATAATTCGTGTCTCTGTTAGCAATAAAAACCGGTGTCCAGTTTATCGGCTGTAATTTGTTTTGTAATAATTTTTTTTTTGTCTGTCTTAAAATTTTTCACCTCTGCACTCTTTTTTATTTCTTTTTAATTTTCATTTTGGTAATTCGTGACAACTATGCCAGAGACAGATACACACCCGTTGCAGAGAGAAGATACTATAACAGAGTCCATTTCGGAGGACACTCCTCTGCTGGACGAGGAGCAAACTCTGGAAGGCCTGACCGAGGAGCAGGTTAACGAAATTAGAGAAGAGCGTGAGGAAGAAGCGCTCTCAAGTGCATCTTTGGTGTCCGTGTTTCTGTCGTTATATGTCGGCGTATTTTTGGCTGCCCTTGACGGAACTATTGTCGCGACGCTGCTCGCCCACATTTCATCGGAGTTCCACGAGTTCAGATTGGTCTCGTGGATTGCAACCGGCTATCTGATCTCACAGGCCGCCGCGCAACCTCTATACGGAAAGATATCGGTAGGTAAAGCAGCTGCGACAAAAAAAGACATATGCTAAATGAGACAGGATATCTTTGGACGAAAGCCAGTTATTTTGTTTTCCAACGTAAGTAAATTGAGAATTTTACGTGGATACGTCTGACGAGATTAGATTATGTTTGGAATCGGTTCGGTACTGTGTGGAGTTGCAGGATCGATGTGGTTCCTTATCTTTGCTCGCGTGATTGCCGGAATTGGTGGTGGCGGTCTTACATCGATGAGTGCGATAACTCTCAGCGACATTGTTCCGCTGCGACAGCGTGGACTGCTCCAGGGAATTGGAAACATTCTGTATGGCTGCGGTGCTGCATTTGGAGGAATTGTAGGAGGAATTGTCACCGAAGCTTTCGGATGGCGATGGACGTTCCTTGCGCAGGGCCCGATTATCTTGCTGTCGATCGTTGCTATCCAGATGAACCTGAACCTTCCCAAGAAGGAGGTTGACAGCAGCAAGCTGAAGCGCATCGATTTTCTAGGCTCGTTCACGATGGTGTTTGGACTGGTTCTTTTCTTGTTTGCGGTAAGTATTGGAGGAAGCTATGTTCCATGGAGCAGTCCGGTTGTGGTGATCAGTTTGCTGCTGGCGTTCGTGACGCTTGGTGCGTTCGTCTACATAGAGCTCAAGGTAGCCAAGGAACCTGTGATTCCGTTGGCGCTGCTGCGTAACAGATCAGTCACTGGGTCGTCGCTGACGTGTCTGTTTTTGACTATGGTGTACTTCTCGCACATTTTCTACGTTGCCATCTACAGTGTCTCCGTGCGCGGCGTGTCGCCAACCCGGTCTGGCACGAGCTTGATTCCTCACTTCTTTTCCAGCGCCGTCGGCTCATTGTCCTGCGGATTCTATATGCGTCGCACCGGACGGTACTATCCGATGATTGTGATTGGGTCGATCTCTACCGTATTTGGAGCGTGTCTGATTGCGTCGATGGGCGCAAACACTTCGCAGACACTAGTCATGATTTTCATGCTCTTTCCAGGATACGGTTTCGGTGTGTTTTTGACGGTCACCTTGGTCGGTCTCATTGCAGCTGTGCCTGCTGACGTTCAGGCTGTGACCACCTCAATCCAATATGGTTTCCGCGGTATAGGTTCCACTGTTGGAGTCGCTGTCGCATCTGCGGTTTTCCAGAACGTTTTGGCGGCCAAGTTATATAGCAGGATAACAGGTCCCGACGCCGAGGAAATTATCCGACGAGTGTCGGACTCTGTCGACGAGGTCGCCAATTTGCCCGAATACCTCAAGCCGGTTGTCGTTGAATCTTATTTGGACGCCTGCCATGCGGTCTTTTATTTGGCTGCCATATTGGCTTTCGGCGTGGCCGGTTCAGCTTTGATGATCAAGGAGTATAAACTGCATGATAAAGTTAGCAGAAAGTAGCATCACTGGCAGGTTGAAATAGACTGCTATTAGAGATTGTCTTAATAAACGTAGACGCAATAAATGGTATTTGACAGCCTATTGTATATTTGGTAGGATGTTATCTGGCTTTTGTCATCGACTGCATCAAGAGCTCATCGGAAGAAATTGGGATAATTCCGATAGTGCTTTTTTACTCTATCTATCTTCGAAACCTTCTTAGGAACCTAGATGAACATGCTCGGTATTAGCACTGTTGAGTCATGTATTTCTGTGCTATCTACGAGTCGAATTGGTGCTATTTAGAATTGCTGGTGTTAGGAATGTAAAACGCCTTAATGTGAGTATTAACCTTTTACCCATGGAGTAATTGATCGGTCCACAACTTTCTGTATGCCACCCAACGTTCAAGAACAAGCGTATTACCACAAGTCGAGTCGGATGGTTTAGGACGAGCAGATAACTTGAGAAGAAGCCGGCATCCGTACGCATTTGCTCGTACGTTGACGTCGAGACTCAACCATGGATTCAAGTTTAGATTAGAACCGAGAATCTTACGGCAGTAAGTTTCCGGGTTGAATACCAGGGTCTGGCTGTGCGATGAAAACAGACATCTGTAGAGACGTTCCTGTTATTGTCATATCATGCAGAGTGGCAGCGCGACGTCGCCTATTGCGATTAGAAATTCAAGTTGATATGTCTTGCAGTCCACAGCAGCTCGATAGTCTTTTTGGCGCTGTTGGTATCAATATTCGCCGCTCATTGTCGGCGCGGATGACGTACGTACTGGGCGCTGAGCTGATCAAGCAGTCGATGGCCACCAAGATCAGTTGACAGTTATCGACTCTACCTATGGCGCTGTCATGGATAGTCAGCGACACGATAGTATGTTTCGTGAGCGGGGCGTGATGGCCTGCTACGTGCTGTGGTCCTGTAGTCCGCCTCTGTGATCTTGAAGCAGCACACAAGAGCAGGTCAGCACCACGTCGCCGATTTGCCTGTAGTGCCGATAATCGTAACGATGACGACCCTGCGGTCGAGTCGGTCTCTATGCTGGAGTCATTTCCTAATGGCTCTCGTGTGCTCGCGGATGTGCTCGTCCGGCGGGGCGGTCGTGTGTTTGCCTTGCGAACTGTGTACATATGGCGGATCGTCGCGCACAGGGTCTTATTCGCCAGATCACGTTGCCGTCGCTTCTGCCATCAATTCTCTCAGGCAAGGCAGTCTTGATGTCCAGATCGATTGCTTCAACGTCGAGATGCGGCAGCAGAAGATGTATTAGACACCGCGTGTCGGTGATCTCGTTGTTTGCGTCACCGTATACGTGTTGTTCTCCTCCGGTTTGCCAGCTTTGCGTTATTTGAAACTGATGCAGCATGATTGAATAGAATTCCTAGTAGTCTACTGTCTTATAAGGGTGTTTGTTCTGTGCAACTGTTACATTCGGCGTTTTGGTTTCCCAGTCTATAATACCAAGTTAAACAGTAAATATGTCATTAGATTATTAAGTTTAAGGTTTAATAGTTTAGCCAGATACTGGAGCTATAACTTCATTTATTATATAATGTTCACCATCGAGGAGAATCAAGATGGCCGTCCCCATCGGCTTCTATGGGTCTGCCTAATATAATCCGCGTGTGTATAGCGCGCGAGTTACTTCGAATTATAAGAAGGCCTTGGAGGTTGGAAGGCCGTACTTTAATACCAGTGTGCATTTCTATATAAAAGTTTATTCTAATTTAACTGAGTTTATCGGACCTCTATATAAATCACCCATACCTAAATAAAAAGTTCATTAAATTCAGATTCCTTGCCATATTTATTTTTTACCGTGTTTATAGAACCGTCTGAAATTATTTGATGTATTTATCAAGTTCCGTACATCTGGACTTTAACTAAGTTAACTGTAGATTCTAAGTACCAAATATCACAAAATATTCACAAGAGTAACGTCACTCATCACCTAATCGGAAGTATCACGTATTCGGAAGAGTTTTTGGAACCTCGAGATAAAACACAGCATCTATTTCATCGCCACTACAATACAGTCTTGTATTTCACTGTTTTCTGCTTCTTCAAGTGATTCTGTATCCTCT
>JAKTSW010000080.1:0-63733 GCA_030580435.1 Babjevia anomala
ACAGGGTTTTCGAGGGATCTATGGAATCTACTAGAGTTATTGTGGATACAACCATTAGAACAAAATGGCAAGCTAATCCTGGTCGTCAAGAGTGGATAACAGTCGTCGAATGCATATCTGCCGACGGGACGGCTATGAACCCATTTGTTATTTTCAAAGGCGGAAACCTCTCCCCTAAGTGGTATCCCCAGCACCCTTATAAACGTTGGACCTTTACATCTACTTTAAAAGGACGGACCAGTAATCATCACGGCTTGGAGTGGCTGGAGCAACTTTTTGATCCTTCAACGCGGGACCGAGCCAACGGTCAGACATGACTCCTTATCTGTGATGGCCATGGCAGCCATGTTACCGGCGGATTTATTTCTTTTAGTATGGAAAACAATAGTCAACTGTTAGTTCTGCCTCCTCATACGTCGCATATTCTTCAACCGCTTGACGTTGCCATGTGCGGACCTTTAAAGAGAGCGTTGACAACAGCGGTCGCGCCATTTCACGAAGCCCAAGTGAAGCGCATACAGAAGGTGGATTGGGTATTGGCATACGAACAGGCAAGGACAGCAAGCTTTACACTCCAAAGTGTTCTTTCGGCCTGGCGGAGATCTGGATTAATTCCGTCGGATCGAAAAAAAGCACTTCGCTACCTGCCGACAGAGCCTAGGAATGACCGAACAAATGAAGAAACAGTACCCTCTACACCTACAAAAAAGATTTTTCCAAGTATCGTGCTTACTAGCTCTTCTCCCGAGCTTGGACCACTGCATCGAGCCAATATTGCTTTAGAAGAGGATATCATGGCGTTGCGAACACCTGCAAGGCAGATGTCCGAATATTGACTGCTCTCAGCGAGCGACATTCAGCCCGTCGTATAATACACGAACACGAGGGCGACACTTCGCAACTTGGTAAACAGTAGAAAAGAGGTCAAAAAAGGAAAACGGGCAGTTTTAAAGGGAAAATTTGGAATGACTCAGCAGGAATTACTTGATGGAGTGTTGCGTGCTGAAAGAGAGGTTGCTGACAGGAGCCAAGCAAAAGGTCAAAATAGTAGCAAAAAGACTTTCCAATTAATTGAAACTGACAGTGAAGATGGAGAGATAGCTGGAGAAAAGGATGACGGCGAAATCAAGGAATGTATTGTACTTGCTACTAGATAATTACATTTTTGTGGAGAGGTTCGTAGAAATTGGTTCCATTAGGTAACGAGGACCGTTACGCCACGAGTGACGTTAGAATGGGACCTCCCAGGACATGATAATTCAAATGACTATTCAGGCCCTTATTCCTGGCATCTGTTTCTCAACTATTTTTGAATGAACAGAAACAGCAACCTTGTTTGTGACTTCGCGTCTTCTTGCTTTTCGGTTAGCTGGCCTGGTCGTTTCTCTTCGAATGGTCGACCGGCGTTTCCACTCTTCCCTAATCTTTTCTTGATAATCTAACAGCTCTTGTTTGGTCACGCCTTCACGGATACACTCTACCATTCTCTTTACAATACTGATATGGTTCCCATTAGGTTTGTCGTCTCGAAATCGTAGAAATCGCCAGATATTCTCGTCCCTGGGAAAGACACACTCCACAAGCCTATTATTGAGTGGCTCATTCCGTGATTTCATCTGATCCCATTCTTGCCGTGTAAGGTAAAGCTCTGCAAACGGTTTGTAAGTTGAATTTCCATACCAAGCTGACAGATGAATTTTCGGTCGTGAACTGCTATAAATGCGCAAGTCAGTTTCATGGTTTTGGTTATTTTTATGCTCGTTGTCATAATAGCAATGATTAGTGCCGGTAGGTAGTTGTCTTTCTAATTGGAATCCTTCATAGCCAAAGCTTTCTGCAATGGGAGATTCTACTGTCATGCGGAAATCGACTGAAATTTCATCGGGAGACTTCCACTTCAGAATTTTTTGGTCTGTGCCGAATGTGTAGGGTGTCCGACGGCACGTAAATATAAGTCCATCAGTTCCGTGCCTGAGTTTCGGCACAACTTCGTCCCATATAATTGAGAGATTATGCGATAATTGCATTTCCTTAAAATCAACGATGAAAGGGAACTTCTTGCCTTCATTTGAAGACATCTTGCACAGCTGTTCGTACGGCTTGTATATCCGTTCATGAAAGTAACTTAGTCGGTGGTCGAGGGGCCTCTCAACCAGAAGCTTACTGTCAACGACGAGGGAATCAAAGACCAAATATTTCAAGATGTTTTTGCTATCTCCGACGTCATCCAGAACCAGTTCACCGTCGATGAGACAACCTGTATGATATCTTTGAAAGTCGCCCGCAATTGGAAAATGCAAGTTCGCGACGTGATAGAATTCGTTCTTGCGATCGAACAGATATACAGCTTCAGCATTGTCCAAGGATGTAAGTAGCATCATGCATCTGACTCCATCTGACTTCTCGCAAACAAAGTAGCTATAGTTTTAATGTTAGCTGAACGAAATATTATAAAATAGCAGACCCTGCGGGCTTTCATGCGGATTGGTACACACTATCTACTGATATTAACAAAATGGCTCATACTCCTCAATTGCTAGGTTCTCCCAAATATGTTCCTTTCTGAATGATACTGGCAGAGCGCCTGGGAAGGTGACGGCTCGGCGATGCAACAGCCTTGCGACCTTTTTCTGGAGAATATTGGCCACTTTCAGGGGCACTTTCGCACCCGGTATCGATGGCACGGACGAATTTAAGGTCATCTTAAAGAGATTAAACTTATGATGAGGTCCCAAATATAGTGACCGACCTCAGGACGTCTAGATCGGAGTCTTTCGGTTGACGTAATAAAATTCAGCAATACTATAGTGATAATTTTAGTGTCGACATAGGATAGGTTTTATGTAATAAAAACATCCGTATTTACTCAATTGTGTTGTAAAAAGAGCATCCAGGCATGCAGGTCATCTAGACATGCAGGTCATCTAGACAGCAGGTCACACTTATTTCCCTTTCGCCTGTATGGCTGGCCGTTACAAGGATTTAAACCACACTCATCTCATATGTGTAAGTTGGCAGCTTCTGCTTCCGATCTTCAGGGTCAGAAATGGATTTAGACTCAGCCTGAGCTAACGTTATAGCACATGATGTGTTCAAGAAGAATGCTGACTTGCTGTTTGGCGTTGTTCTTGCTTCGGCTTTATGGTAACTATTCGTCGAACTCACATTTTACAATAAAGTTAATTTTGCGCTCTGTCTGACTGCGCCACGAACTAAAGTAGACTAGTTTAAATGATGATCTATGCTTTTAATTGTCGATAAACTTTTAGCTGCTAGTACCCAGGGACGTCTAGCTGGGTAGCGGATATTATTTCGTATACGATATTATTTTCTAAGCGCATGCGATATTATTTTTTGGTGAATGCGATATTATTTAAAATAATTTCTCCAGGGAAATCTGGTTGGCAGAAATCTACTCAATATATTCTTCAGCAATGCTGAAACAAAGTCAGTCCAATCATCTGTTGGTCAAGACCACGAATGCTCCAATCGCAGTTCCACAATTGTCTGGCATTCATACAGAAGGATACATTTGCCAACAGTGGAACGCCTATGATATTCTTTAGGTTTTCGAACAAGCTGGTTCCATTGGTTCTTCATTATGAGTGGCGTAACTCTTCTCATTTAGAAATGACTTTGAGTCAAGGATGTCTACCAATAGTAAGCTTTCGATCGACTTCATACGGAGGCTGCTTCGGCTTAGTTTAGAATGCAATTTTTGTTTGAAGTTTAGATTACCCAACCAAAATTCGCGAAAAATTGAGCGTGCTTTAAATGTCAGAGACGCGCCTGCAATATGTATTTCTACAAAATTAAGCGTTAACTTTATGGACGACATCATTTATTATTGGACATGGCAATATGAGGGCTGACGGGATAGCAGCAGAGACCTGCAAAATACCATGCTCTCAGTAGGAAGCTCCAGTCAAACTGAATGCTGCCCTGATACAAATAACCATTCTCGGGCTAAGAGAACTACCGATAACTTTACCTACGCGCGAGACGCGGACAAACGAACCAAAATTATTTACGTCATATCGACATTTGACGCAGGGTAACATCTTTAAGCCGAATTAGCCACCACACTTTCGATGGGTTTTTCAGCCGACTTCGATACGCCCGAATTGCAATTCATAGTATTTCGTTAGGAAAGAACAAGTCTTCTCTCGGGGGCAATAATGAAGAATGTACCTTAGACAACTAATCAAGATGTTTGAACACAATAGGCTCGAATGGCTGTGAAAGGAAGAAATAGCTTTTCAGTATTGCTATCCAGCACTAGAGATAATGGACAAGACTGCGAGATTTGGCACAAATAATCTGCTCCCAATCCATAAATTCGTACCATCGATATCATGGCCGTGATGACTTGAAGTTCAACTCTCAAATGGCCAGAGATGACCAAGGCCTCTTCATTGGTGCCGCTTTCCATTAGTATGATGCTATGCAGAAATGTAAATGTGGCTCTCGGCACGTCAACAATTACTATGTGAACAGTAAACAGTAGCTTGGCGTAGTCTGTACTCGTTGAAATCTCTCGTCGAAGGATTGCTTGATGGAGTCTGCTAATTCTAGATGGCTTAACTGAACAATAACAGTATAAAGTAAGATTTAGTACACTTTGTTAAACTATTTACATTAATTAAATTAAACTTGTTGGCACTAGTGGTCGTTAGCGCAGCTATAAAGGAAAAAAGCTGGCTTTTGTTAAAATAAACGAATGTTCCTGGCGAACTCGAATGCTATTTGGCATATCGACTTTCAAACTCACCCCTTAATCCATGCTAAAACACATGTACATAAGCGATGTACTTAACGCCGCACGTCTATCTAATGAAGGGTATCTCATCAAAGCATATAGCCAAAACGTCTCGTGCAATGGACAGAACCAAAATGCTGCTGTAAAGAGGTATCAAAGCGAACAGTAGACCAATCGAGAGCGTAAACATCCTGAAAAAAACCTCTTCTTCAATTCAACAGTATGGAAGAGGCCAATTCTAGTCAAATTCTGTAAACTTTTGGCCGATATAAATTATTCAAGGCAGATCGGGTCCTGTCATTAAAACGAGAGTCTACTACAGAACTGGAAAGGGCGCTCCGTTAAATAGACAACTTGTTTCGATTCCAACCATTATACGGTTTAGGTGGTGAGATGGTCAATTATATATTTCTACGTCATAACGAAATTCACACATCTTAAAAAACTATCTTATAATTTCATTCATAAACACTTAGACTCATAAAGATTATATCTAGATGCTTAAATCCAAAATTTACATGACGCACAAGAAATCTATAAGCTGTTCTTCTCATAGACCACATTCTCGGACACATGAACACTCTTCTCCCTCACTGTTTCTCCAACTCTTGGTAATAGTCGTAGAGATAAACTTCATTGTCTATTAAGCTAGCCGCTGCAAAACGCCCAAGCTTCCGATCATGTCGTTCAAATAAAATAGCAGCAGGAATAAAAAAACTCAAGCACACTGAAACACATCGAAACGATGTACCCAGCCAGATATCGAGGAGCTTGGATTGTCTTCCAAGCACCAAGAGGAATAATTAACTTAGGTAGAGAGCGCAGCTACTCGCATTAGTGAAAGCTAACGAAAGAGCAAGAACTTCTACATCGTGAGCAAGAGAGTCTGCCTCCCAAACGATAGCCAGATTTGCTGGTCCATTTGCGAGACCCATAACTATGAAAGCAGCAAACTTTGCATTGTCAGTGATATTCCAAATAATGAAGAATAAAACGCAAGGAGAAAAAACCATCTCCCATCTGTTTCCTCGCCAATCACTGTAAATAGCAGCAGCAACAGCAGAAACAATCGAGACACCAGCAGTAATAGTACTCAGATTGTTCACCATTACGTGGAGTACTTGGGCATAGTATCGAGCCAAAGAAGGAACAGAGTTCCAGTTGCATATGGAGCCAACCACAACAAATTGTTCAATGTAACAAAAACATAAAACTGCCAAGAAGTAAAAACACGCTTGATCAGACCATTATTGATACCCTTGGCTTTCTCAAATCCATCGCCTCGGAGACGTTCGAAAGCCATTAACCTCTGGTTTTCGGTCAACCATCTAGAACTAGTACGCTCTGGTATATCAGGGGAAAAGACATATCCAAAGACAGCCACAGGCAAGGTTATAATGGTGCAGAATAAAAAGCCATCTCCACGAAGCTATCCCAGCGACACCGTCCAAATTTTCTAAACAAACTGACTACAAGTAGCCAGCAATCATAGTTCCAAGAGACATAGCAGAGTAGTAAATAGAATTTCGGCGACCAAGTTCAGACTTCTTATACTAAGAGTTAACGAGGTGGAGACAGCCGACATAGCAAGCAGTAGTACCGAATCCCACAAAGAAGCTCAATACCAAGAGCTGATTATACGACTCAACGAATGCAATTGCGAGCGTAAACATACCCCAAATAATTTCAGCGGTCGGGAGATAATACTGCAAAGGGATTCTCGTGATGAGCAGATTACTCGGAACCTGGAATGAGCAGTATCTTACCTGGTACACGGCGTTGATGTCCAAATCGGTATGCATGCCAGAAACAAAAGCATTGTTCAAAACAGAAATAACCAGCTATTTTTTAAAGAAAGCAACGCAGCAATATGTTAGGACCAAAGAATCAATTTTCCGAACAAGCTTTCGCTCATCCATTGACATTTCCTTGGGATACCACCCTACTAGCTCATCCATACGTTTGACAAAATCGTTGAACCCCAATGTAACATATATATGATAACAATAAATGTGCACTTAAAAAGACGAACAACTTTGACAATTGCTTACAAATTTAATATCATTCTTATGGATCGCAGGTAGATATATTTACAATAGTTCGACTCAATGGTAGTCCGACATCATTGCGCATGTTCACCGATAGATAACCGTCATTTCTTAAGTTATCGCAAAGGAAGGAGACAAGAAAGATATACACATACGAACAATAGCGTCACTAAATGGAAGGAAATTCAACGTTGAGAAGCTCAGGAATAGCCGATGGCTCGCAGCTCCTGGAGTGCATAAAGAGGAGGATTGAACTGATAAAGCAATGATTCAGTTACTAATCGAATTTTGTTCTTCCGCATTAAATCCGTCGATAGGCCTGACACCGGCAGCCTATAGTGTTTTCTGATTCCTTTGAGTCTCTTAAGTCATGAAGAGTCAATTGCATTAAGATGCCGCTGCCTGAGCTGCAATTCCTAATCCTTATATCCATTCCTAGTATAGCGATGCGATATATCACTGTGCACACAGGAGACATCACAAAACACGAAGAGCTAGAGCAGAATTAGTTAGTTACGACAATCTGTAATCCAAGGATTAACTATTAAGGCTGCATAAAGCATGAGAGAAAGTGTTTCATGCAGCTCGGCATCACCGATGAACTTGCAATCAGCAGTGGCCGCTCGTTTCTCTTTTTCCTTAGAATTTTGGGATAAATAATCTGTCATATCTTCCTTGTATACCAGCGGGCGGATTTAACAGGTCTAAAACTCAAGGTAATTTCAACAACATTAGCCCAAGTATCCCGAGGAAATAGCTTTGAAGGACTGCCTTTAGTGGAAAGCCCCACCGCCATATGAAGCAATGGCCAAGCGGTAGTAGCGATGCTAGCCACGGCTTGCACTCTTTGATTGAAGCTGATATAACCACTGCATACCTAAATTTGCGTAGTTTCCATTTAAGTGCTTAATAGTGCGCGTTGATAGTGATTAAACTTAGACTGAAAAGCCTATTTAAAGTGCCGAAATCGCGGTTATCACCGGAGATAGCCACTAAAGCTTCGCTCAAGCAAATGCACGGACAAACCTTGCAAGACACGACCGGTTGATATCGTCGCGATAACAAGTAGAAGTTCCAGAGAGTTATGTATCATTGATCAGTTATCGAAGTGCTGTCGGAGGGCAGATCGCGACCCTATCTCGATGATTTCAAAGTTATCGCATAACTTAATGTGAAATTTATATGAGATATGCTATCAACGACTACGTATCTTATTAAGCTGGCGAACGCTCTCTAGCAGCTCTGTAAATTTCCCAAGCTGCACAAGTCCACAAGATTGAAGAGTGCACCAGCAAGTTGGACTGCTAGCAAGATCACAGCAGCTAACAGTAACATGGTTACGTACTATTCCTCAACTTTAAGAAAACGATCCTTAAAAAATTTGAATAAGCTCTTACAAAATTCACATTTCGCCGCCGGACTCAGTTGTTATATTCGGTGAACATCACTCGTCTCACAATAGATAACTCAGTCGTCAGTTATTTGCTCGATTGTTGCCAGGATGCCGTTCTGTTTTCAACGCCAGTTTTTCCATGGTCACTGGCGGCTGCTTCCAATTTCGAGTTTGAAATTGCTTTGAAACGTGTCAAGGCGCAATATCCAGTGCCCAGACTGATAAGCATGCCAAGCTTTGTCAATCATTAGTGACTTTAGGTGGCTATGTCTTCGGAATTTGGAACCGGTCGTGCTTTTTATCTACGCTCTGAACAGCGCTAACGTTAACGTTGGCTCCTTTTCTGCCGTCCCAGTTAGGTTCGAGAAGACGTGTCTGCGCAGAACTATCACTGCGAACACTTACATTTGATTGTCTTCAAGCCATCGAATATAATTCAAACAATCGATCGCTTAATCCAGAGACTTGTGCAAATCCAAACTATTTATATCTAGTCACTTCGCCCTACCCATTGCTATAAAGACATATTCGAATGAATCTCGCAGTGGAGCTACCTTGGGCTCTACGGCGGAATCGAAGCCGAAATAATATAAAATTTCAATGGCAGCAGAATGACAAGATTACCAGCGGAGTTAGAACTTCACGCCTCATCAGGTTCTGGCTGTGATAACAGACCATTTCCGCCGACTCTCTGGATAAGTCATCCATGAGCCGAAGTAGCGTCCAATTCGTGCGATTCCAAATCATGACAGCGTTTAGGTTGACAACTAGCAGTTCTCTGTCATCCGTACGCAAGCCCAGCGGTCTTGGGTCTCTGAAATGAGTGATCACTCAAATTTGGGTGAAGCTCTAAACAAGTACATGCTGCAGAATTTGAGCGGAAGACCCTTCACTAAGAAGCGCATCGTTCATCAATGATGCCTCTGACTGAGTTCTTAGAACACCTGGTTTTTGGCAAGAACAGCCAAGAGATCTGTCACGACCTTTCGCTTCGCTTTTATGTCCATAACTATCTCAGTTCATGTTTGCTCATTGCAAATATGATGCAGGCCAAAAAATATCCAATAGCAGAATCACTTGTCTGGTACTGTTTCGACGGACGGTAAGTAGGTCGATAACAAGCATGGGCTGAGATAATGAAGAGCCCATGATATAATGAATAGTCCCACTTTATCAAATCGCGAACAGCTGGCTTGGAGTAATCGTTATATCACGTTGCCACCGTAGTAATTGTAACTTGATCACCTTAAATAAAAGATACGAGATCACAACACCACAGGTGCAATATTAAGCCTGCAAGATTACTCTACTGTAAGATGACACTACTTATTTTGAGCAGATGGGTTGGCACACTAATTAAAGTCCGTGGAAGTTTGACAACACTGCCCCATTATCGTTGTGTGCCTGAAGCGCTCGGCCGTGCCTGAAGGCTTGTTCGTGCCTGTAAGATCCTTTTCATGCGGTCGTGACTTCCAGAATGATTTCAGTCGTAGAGTAGTGGGCCTGAAGATTCTGAAACAAGTCTCCGAAGCCCTGCATCGTCGAATGAAATTGAAAAGTGCTTGATTTCTGGAATTTCTGGACAACATATTAAAACTCTAAATGGCCACGTCGTCGACATGTGCAAACGTTCACGAAACCCCTAAAAATGACAGAGGCTTGCTTAGAAATTCAGTTCAGAAATTCGGTAGACCGGTAACCACAGCGATCAAATCCCTAATAATTACGGTAGTACTTTCGCTATTTCGGAAATCTGATCGCATTATCTCGCGAATGTCAGTTCATGTCAGCTCATGAAGCGCGTTCTCAGAACGCGTATCGGGCCCTGAGGCGCGAAAAAACAAGCGGTAGCATATACCCAACAAAAGCGTTGAACGACCCGCAGGCTGACGGATCACAGCCGCTTGCTAGGTCAAACACGAGCTTCCTTTCTCACGGCATGCTCAACCTGGTCAAGCAAAATCTCAAGACGTTTCAGCTACTAATATCCAGGTACTACTATCCAGGACCTCATCAGAGAAATCAGAAGATTTCAGCTTGTGGTATAGAGAGATAGCTTAGTGAAGTTGATGTTGTTTTATGGATTGCCAACGTTGCGCCTACCAACTGAATCACAAATGGGCGCTGCCAGGACGGGCAAAACGTCGCGCAGATTGCCCAACAGGATCACAGACGGCATGATCGTGACAGCCTGATTTACGCTGCAGGTTATTACACCATCACCACTCCAATAAAACCTTTAGATTTTCTGTGATTCCTACAGTGCTAAACGTGGCAATGCTAAAAGTCACCACTATTTTCCTAACTCTAACAACTGACAACTTTAGCTGGCAGTGGCTACATGGTGTTACAGGGTGGTTGATTGGAATATGGCGGCTGAGTCCGGTTGTGAGCCGCTAAGTCGATAGTGTGGGTGGCCCGTGCGCTGGAACGGCTTTCTTTGATAAAGATCGCTCAAATTTGTGAGGATGCGCCACTGCGATGGTACCCGCTTCGTCACTCCACCACAGCCCGGTACCTCATAAATGTGTCCCGGTATGATTCGCTTGAACGCGGGTGTATCTGTGTGCATTTGTGCTTTTTTATGGAAATAGTTCCGGCCGGTGATTTTTTTAGAGAAATGTTACTGCCTCGACAATTTTGTCATTAGCCGTTCCTCTTTTCTGCCTAAGATTTTCTGTTGCCTCAAATTGTATTTAGATTTTTTAATTCTTGTTTTCGGTTGTCTTCCGTTCCGGTTCCCTATTTCTCAATATCTTTCTCTGGTGAGAGGACAGCGAGATTAAGTGGTATAACGAATTCACAGATACGAGATTGGCTCTCGGCACTAGTCACAAGAATAGTCGGTTGAGACTTGTGGGTCAGAGGTCGTGATTTTTGGACCTTTCTGCAAATTTTTAGATCCCCGACATACTCTGCAAGATACGTCTACAAGATACGTCTACAAGGAAGCGCTGTTGACATCTCCGTTTTCTTTGTCCTGATGGTGAAGTTGGCCTAATCTGCAAGCAATCGATCAATCGAATATCAGCCGGTGGATGGGTGTTTGCTTAGTGTGAATAACGAGTGCCGAGCAAAAGAGGATTACATTGTCAATCATGAGATCGCAAAGTCTAGGTATATCAACATGGGCGGCCGCGTGGTTTTTGGTTGCCTTGCTGAAGTTGCTCCCCGGCGTAAGGGCGAGTACGAATCCCCTGCAATATTGTTCACCGATAAATACTGAACAAGGTTATACAGCATGTAAGTCCGTCTTGGCTGATGGTGTTGCGATGAATAAAAGCTTACTGGACAGTTTACGATACGTTCCAATCCTACGGTGCTTGCTACGGCCACTGCGCGGGCTACTCGTTTGGAATTGTACTCGACTTTAACTGTTGGTGTTCAAACTATGCGCCGGCGTCAACAGTCGCCGTGTCGGAATGCTCAGACAGCTGTCCGGTGAGTCCATTGTAGAAAGAGCGATTCTCAGGCTTTACTGATAAAATAGGGTTACAAAACGGATAGCTGCGGGAACTTGCTAAAGGGGTACTATGGGTACATTCTCATAGGCATTCCTTCTGGAAGTCTTGGAGCTTCGTCTGCTGCGAAATCTTCGTCCACATCGTCAACTCAATCTACTAAGTCCAGTAGCGATGACAGTACATCTCCTACAACCTCATCATCTACCACAAAAAGCACAGTCTCTCCCACAACTTCATCATCCAGTAGCATCATCACTGCTCTCTCGATCTCGGTGTTCACGTCCGGTGTTACAGAAACTTTAACAGTAACTTCGTTGTTAGCAGGCTCTGCAGAATCTTCGTCACCGACGTCCATATCTTCGTTAATTGCTACCACTACCTCTTCTCTATCTTCTTCAGATTCCTCATCGTTTCCCTCGGTTATATTCTCACCAGTTCCCCCGTCTTCCTCTGCATCTTCCAACTCGGCTCCCGTCCATATTTCTTCCTCAAGCTCTTTTTGGCAGTCAACTGGAAAGGTGGCCGGCACTTTTGTGGCTGTAGGATTAGTCTTATTCCTCATCTTGGCGGTTCTGGCATGGTTTTGGTATCGCCGACGGCGGAACAGGAATGAACAATCAGTGCCCAGTGGCGGCGACGCGGTTGGAGGATTCGGCGGTCGCAGGAAAAGATCCACTAGCACGCTTGGCCTCACTGGTAGCACGGTTGATAACGAGAAAAATGCGGCCGCTGGTAACAATGGAAAGAACGGTCCTGCAGTCGCGGGTACCCTCAGGGTCGACCAAAGGCTAGATCCGAACCAGATGGTCTTGCAGTATCACGATAGTCCGAGCCGGACGAGTCTTCGAGATGACTATGACTACTCCAGGAGAGTCTTGCAGGTACGTGATCATAATTGTGGGAGTATATTGTTCGCTTGGCTTACTCTTTAGATATACAACCCCGATGAGGATTAGAAGAAGCACTTAGAATTGTTATTGTTTACTCACTTAATTGCATTTTTATATGCTGTGACTTAATCTTTCATTGAATAATCTACTTAGACACTTACTTATTACTCACTTCGGCACCGAGACATGTCTTTGTTGAATTTTTCTAGTTTGTATTTTAAGTTGGCTTAATATAAATTAAGAATACGCAAAATCTTTCCAATATCTAGGTGAAGCCGTTACATCGGAATTCCTTATTATGTTTGAAGTTTCGCAAAAATACAGGCGAGCACCGTCATTTCGTAATGTAGTATAGTTTATGTTTCAGGTCCCAACTAGTGAAGGACGATTACATTTGGCTTCAGGAATGCCACATGGTTACATTGGAATCAAGCCAGACGGCTTTTAAATATGTTTTCATGCATACGCAGACCAAGAAGACTTCTGACAAGATTACTGCGGCACAATCTAACTGTTCGAGGATAACGCTAGCCAAGACGATCGAGGCGATTAAATCTCTAAAATATCTCCGCTGTTCTTTAAAAATTGAGATATTTCAGCAAACTGAATATTCAAAATCCGGAGCAAGCTAAAAGGTTCAAGCAGCCACTGTACATCAGCTAACGTAAAATCCCACAGCAAATCACGCGCTTTACTGCGATCCAAACAGCAGATTTCTAGGGCTACTTCGGAATATCAACGGCACTTGTTGCTGCTAGAGTAACGTAAATTGACTCGTATGTCTATGGTTAACCAAACTGATTCCTCTTGCTGCCATACGACCACTAAGAAAACCCGAATAAAGCCGTTACAAACTGTTATGGCGGGATAAAAATAAAAAAACTTCACCGTGGAGATTCAGGCTCGCTCAATTCGGTCGTTATCGAACAAGCAACTGCGCTGCGGCACTTCATCGAACGGATTGACGAGTTTATTTGTCAATGAAAAGGCATTTCTGCTTATTTCCAAACGCCTGAGATAGTCATTGAGCCATGAGGAGTTCTCATTTTCGGCTGGACCATTTAATAAGCAATGGAAGGAATATGCCCTGTCAGAGATGTTATGGTAATTCTCGGTGGAAATGGAAAGGTGGGATGATCTTTAGAGTGTACAGCGTGAGGCTAAGCCAGCTTTGTGAGATTAATATTTAATTCCAAGAATTTAAAGTTTGCTAGCAGTAGCACTGTTCGTTGCAAATTAGAGTCCAGTCCATTATCGGATATTTTGAAATGTAACTTATCGGTTCTTTTATTTACGAGCTCACCTGTTGAAATTATCCTTAGGGGTTTAATTTTTATTGGTTATTGGACCTGCAATTTTCGATTTCGAGACTATGATTTTGTCTCTGTTCAACAAGTTTTCTCCGGATCAACTACCGCAATTCTCCAACTCACCGACGGCTATTGTCACAGGTGCGACCAGCGGTATTGGAATACATACTGCTAAACATCTTCTGTTACATGGTTTCAAAGTTTATCTTGTGGGTCGGAATATTGATAAACTGAATGCGACATATATCTTGTTGAAAAATTTAAAGCGCAGTGGCAAGGTAGAGTGCATAGTCTGCGATTTCAGTGATTTAGCTAGTGTGCAGAGAGCAGCAAATGAGTACCTGTCAAAAGAGAGTGAGCTAAGCCTACTTGTAAATAACGCTGGCATAATGATGGCTCCATACGAGGAAACTGGCGACGGTTTTGAGATTCAGCTTGCTACGAACTACATCGGACCATACCTATTCACAAGGCTATTACTACCGTTACTGCTGCGGACCAAGGATGCGAGGATCGTGAACTTAACATCGATATTGCATCTGCTGATGGCCCCATTCTGCGGTTTCTATTTCAAAGATCCAAACTTGAAAGAAATGAATGAAGTGATAGGGAGGCCATATCGATATGGACAGTCAAAGCTGTGCAACATTCTATTTACAAAATCACTGGCAGAAAAGTATCCGACAATTCTTTCCATGTCTGTCCATCCAGGAATAATAATAGGAACGGGCCTGTACGACAACATGAAGGAATCAGGTCCATTAACAGCCATTCCCGGTAGACTCACTATGTATTTAACTGCTAAGTTAGTAGGTCTCTCCATTGAGAAGGGTTCTTACACAACTCTTTACTGCGCTATGTCAGAAAAATTGGCAAAGGAGACGGATAACGGGAAATATTACACCCCCATTGCGCAGGAAGGAATTTTGAGCCTTCATGCCAGGAGTGCACGACAAGCCGAAGAAGTCTGGAACTGGACGGAAGCCAATCTGAAAAGATTGGGTTATCTAGATGACAGATAGTAATGACATTCATACCAATGGATGATAGAATACGGGAAATAGTATCAGGTTAATTTGCTAAAACTCCATAATGCAAAATACTTCCAAAACTTCATTGACTAGCAAATCCAAACGTGTAATAACCCCTGCAGCTCTCCACTGCACAAGTGATCACCTATGCAGACTGTTCGTCATATGACCGGTTTGTTGGCAACTAATATGCTGCCTCATCATCTCCTCCGTCATCATAGTCTTCTTCCCCATCATCGAAATACCTCTCAGCATTGTAATCTCCGTCTTCGTCCTCCTCAAACTCGTCTTCTTCGTATTCCTCTTCATTTGCACCATCGTCGTCATCATCAATGTCAATATCGTCCTCATTATTATCGTCATTGCTGGCACCAGTGGTACCATTCCCGCTACCATTGGCTGTGTCTTCTTCGTCTCTGGATATATTTGCCAAAAGCCGTCTCCGGGCAGCATCAACTGTGGCCGTGTTGGAGTCATCGTCGTCGTCATCATTTCCATCTGCACCAGTGACCCCTTCATATTGCCCATTTTCAAGCGGAGCTTGAAGGAGTGAGTCTCTAAATCTCGAGATGCTTAACTTTTTAGCTGATTTTTTTTTGTTTGAAACTCCTAGAGTGGAATGAAGTTCTGCTGGAAAGAATTCGGCGACTGTGTTCGTTGATTAGCGATGCAGGTCCAATACAGAATGATAACTGGTAAACGGTTATTCCAAAAATAAGAAGAGATCACCTACCATACGGATGCTCATCCACCCCTTTTCCAACCTTGCGCTTCTTTAGATACCGATCACTATAGCGCTTAATTCCATCATTGATTCCATCTTCGTATTCAATTGTTCCCCCCTTCCGTTTCTCAGTCACATAGAATGCGGATCCACGGACTTCATTCTCAAACTGCAGAAACTGGCTGGCACACCGGCGTTCGAAAGGACTTATCAGTGTTTGTAACGGTAGAGTAAATTTCTGAGCAGCTCGTCAGCATCATAGCAAAGGCAATATAGAAAATACGAAGGAAATGAAATTTGTTGCGAAGACGCACAGGATAGAGCTCCGTCGGAGTAAAATCAGGTTTCAGATCAAGTCCGAATATTGATGGACCTGCATTGTCGCGCGACCCTCGGCTCATGCCACCCCTTCCACCACGAAACGACATCTTTCGTGGTAAGAAATGTAACTTTCAAGCCGTCTTCGAACACTGAAAATGGCGACCGTTATTGTCGTTGACGGAAAAATGACGAAAAATATTGATGCAGTTCACTGGAAATTTCTGTTAGGTTCATGTGATACAAAAACAAGAACAAATAAATTTTTGACATTGTCACGGTATCTCCGCGCTTGCTTCTATATTAGATCGTGTACAACAATTTAACGTGCACTTTTAATTAACAGGCATCTACAAATATTAAAGGTGGCATCTCAGTATAATTACAAAATATGATTAATTAGTAGTAATAATTCAACGTCTATAATAGTAACTACTCCCGACTAACATCCCGACCAAAAAGCTTGACCTTAACCCAATCAGTCAAGACCAACAATTTGTTTCGTGTGCTGAACACCATCGAAATATAGGCGGAGCGCCAGAACAAGTAGGTTAGAGATCCTCCGGTAGAGTAAGTACCCTCTCCAAAAGCAACATCGGCAATAGCTTGGTCACTTCCAATGTAAGCAAGCGAACCCTGGTGAGTGTACTGGAAAGGCATGAGTCGTTTCGAACGACGAAGAATTTTGGCCTTGTTCTCAATCTCGTTTGCAAAAGCCTTCTTCTCCTCAGGAATAGCGGTGGCAGTTGCCATATCCTCTAAGTGAGCAACTTCGTCCTCCAAAGCCTGGGTCTTAGCCATAGTGTTGAACAAGCGAGCAAGGTATTGACCCTGCTGCGTAGCAACCTGAGCGGTAGGAGCATATTTAGTGGCGCTGCAGTCACCCAAAGCCCAAATACCCTCGGTACCTTCAACGACCAAATAATCATTGACGAGCAATCCACGGCGCGAACCCTTCTGCGCAGGAATTTTTTGGAGTAGGTCCTTGATAACGTCACGAGGCATATTACCGGTGGCCCAAACAAGCAGACCGTACGGCATCTCAATCATCTCCTTAGATCCGTCAGGCTTAGTGATCTCGGCCATAATAACCTTGTCAGTGACCTTCTTAACCATCGTCTTAGTGAGGATATCAATCTTTTGACTTTTAAAAGAGTTTTCGGTGTAGTCGATCAGTTGCTTGCTAAACATAGGTAGAACGTTAGGGAGTGCCTCGACAAGAGAGACCTTGAAGTCTCCGGAGATTTCAGGAACCCATTTCCTAAGATCCTCCTCAAAGAAATCGTGAAGTTCGCCCGCGAACTCAATACCGGTAGGACCTCCCCCGACCACGACCATGTGCAACAATCTCTTGCGCTCCTCCTCGCTTTGGTCCTTGAAAGTAGCAGTCTCAATGCAATCCATGATCTTGGTGCGAATCTTCTGAGCGTCGGCTATTTCCTTCAAGAAGCAAGCATTCTCCAATACTCCGGGAATTCCAAATGTAGTATTCTGAGCACCAACACCAATGACAAGATAATCAAACGGGATGGTAGTCTCAGCAATTGTTCCTTTGACCTCTCCGTTATCACGGATAGTCAACGTACGGGTCTCGGTGTCAATGTGAGTGCATTCAGCTTCGTAAAACTTGACTTCAGCTTTCTTATGTCGTAGAATGTGGCGTAGAGGCTCCATAATGCTTCGATGTTCAATAGTTCCGGTAGTGCACGAAGGCAGTAACGGAGTGAAAAGGAAGAAATTTCTCGGCGAAACCACAATCACATTGTAGTTCTCGGTATCAATCTTCTTCAATAAAGATACACTGCCCCAGCCGCTACCAAGCACAACAAGCGTCTTCTTCGTAGGATCCGCAGGAGCTTGCTCAACAGGGTGACGACCATCGTAGATTTCGTACGCCAAAAGACCAAGCCCTACCGCAAACGACGAGTACGTCACACGCCAGAGAAACCGTCCCAAGCTGAATTTCTTCTTAGGCTGCGCAGCACTCTCCCCACTTGCCGGTGGAATCGTCGCATAACATCTCGCAGAAAACGCTACGCGTCCAGCATAAGGCTCAATAGTCCGCAGGCCAATTGTCCGGGTAGCAGACAATCGAGGGACACTTCTAAGCAATCCTGTTCTGATTAAGGAGGCCATTTCCAAAACCTGAGGAAGAATTGTTTAAGAATTAAATAGAAATACGGAGATTTTGAAATTTGCAATTTGGAATTTGGAATTCAAATTTGGAATGGGCGGACTAATGCTTAAAAAGACCTACTGAAAAACCGCCAAAAAAAATTGAGGCGGCCAAAAAGTTGTGGATGCGCATAGCGGAAAATTATCGGCGATAATACCGTATTCTGCCCAGCTTTCTGAACAGCCTCCGTATTTCCCCTGAGTTTTCCTTTAATTTTTCTTCCACTAAATTGCTGTTCCCGTTGACCGCCTTGGTCGTATTCTTATACTAAAGTCCATGATAATCTGAAATGTCGCTGCTTCTTCGGACGACAGGATATTGGATGCTACATTGAGCCTCAAGAACGGTAATGTTATTCTGCCTAATAAAATGCCTTCTTGGTATGAGAATAGTCTTATTCCTAGTGTGTGGCGGCTGCGGATTTGCCTTATTTGGGAAAATTACCAGCAAAACGCGCTATTGCTTGTGGACGCTGCATTTAGCACTATATCTCGCATAGGATTGGCACAGTTATGCAGAACGGCCAGATGAGATCTTCCCACCGGTGAGTCTTCCCACCGGAACATCCATACAAACCAATCAGCTAAGTTAATCGAATAAGGGCCAGTTACTACAATTGCAGGTATACAGAATCCACGATAAGTTCCCAAAAATATGCAGTTTCCAGGTTGTAGCACAGGTTTTAACTTTTGGGATGGGTTCGGGAGGGATTCGCGAGTGGGTGCCGTGATGAGATATATTTGACACGTTATCCTGCTTCCGCTTAATCGTAACGTTCCGGCGGCTACGAGTTGACGATAAAATGAACAAACGTTAGATTTCTATGCTGTCGTTTTCTATATATACACATTCCATATTACCACTCGGACATCTTTCTGAGCTCCCGCTCAGCTGTATGCTCTCGATCACGGACAGCCTGCACTGTCTCGAGCGATCTGTAGAACTTGGTAACTTTGTCGTGCGCCATGACTTTCCGGGCGTCGAAATGTAGAATCTGAAGTCCTTCCTGACTGGTTGCTCGGCTAAGCGCGACGTAGGCCTGGCCCTTTTCAAATACTCTTCCGAGATCGACCTTGACTCGTTCTAGCGTTTGGCCCTGCGCCTTATGAATTGAAAGAGCCCACGCTAGGATCAGCGGGATCTGGGACCGCTGCGCCTGCACCTCACCCCGCGCATCATCGATTTTCCATGTCTCATTGCACATCAACAGATCCCGTGACGTGCCATCAGAGAGCGTGAACCGCACTAACGGCCACTTTCTGCCAGATGCGTTCATCTGCCTGTACTTGGCCAATCGCTGTCTTATCCTCGTCCGCTGACGCGACTCCAGCTCGGCGTCTGAGTCGTCCGCATGCACGTCAATGTAGTCGTTGTCATCGACGAAATCGTCTGACAGGATGTTGCCATGAATATCAAACACATCGTCGCCGTCACCTGATGGCGTATACGCCGCATATGTAGACTCGTTCATGAACCCTATCACCTTTCCCAACGACCCGTTTACCAGTCTCTCGTCCATGTTCTTGATCAGCATCACCTGGCAATTTTTCTTCAGCTGAATTTGATCTGGTGCCATTAAGTTCGACAACAGTTTCGTCCGGACCTGCTGGTCGGCAAGTCCCGTATCGGTAGCCAAAAATGTTACTATCTCTCCAGGCAACGCATTCATCCGTTGAGTGTTAGCCATGTCGACCTCTCTTCGTGTACTGAATAGCTCGGTCGGTTCTAATCCATCACTGTATTCTGGCTTTCGTGCTAGAGCCTTAAAGCGCATTGTGCTGTCATCTGTGATTTTTCCAACACGCATTTCATTCAGCATGTCCACGAACACCTGCTCCTTCTGTCGAAACACATGAGTAAGACAAATAGTTGTCGGTATCGCCTCTGACCATGACTCGGCCTCAAATGCAAACTTTGCCTTTCCTCCTTCAGGCACAGGAGGAAGCTGAAAAAAGTCGCCTGTGACTACAAGCTGAATACCTCCGAATGGACGTGACTCAGCGTTCCGCAGCAGTCTCGCGATTTTATCTAACTTATCAAACAATGCACCATCTACCATCGATATCTCATCCATTATCAACACCTTCGTCCGTAACCATCTTTGCATCGCTTTTTTGTTCTTTCGAATTTTACGTACAAGTTCCACAGGACTTTCACGTCCAAGTCCAATTCCTCCAAAGCTGTGAAGAGTAACTCCGCCAATATTACAAGCGGCAAGTCCCGTGGACGCAGTCACAGCAATTGCCTCTTGATCACGTCTGTATCTAATCTTAAATGACGAGATAATCTCTCGCAAAAGCACAGACTTTCCTGTTCCCGCTGATCCCGTAAAAAACACGCTTGCGCCTTTGTCGACCACCATTTTCAACACGTTCTTTTGCTCTTCACTCAAAAAAACCTTAGCCAATCCGGCCTTCTTCTCGGCTATTTTTTGTGGTTTTTCCTCCTTGTTATTATTACTTCGAACATTTCTTCCGTTTTTGGGTAGCATTTCAACTAAGTCAATTATCTCATTTTTGACTTGATGACTCTCTCTCATCGATTTGAGAGCTGCAGCCGCCCCGCTATTAGTCGAAGAGCTAGAGAACTGGCGTACTTGTTGTTTCAACAAGCTGTTTTTATCATTCTGCGATTCTGTCTCATCGGCTGCCCATGGTAGAGGCCGCTTTCGTTCGTCACCTCTGCTCAACTTGTTGATAGGCCTAAGCGGAAGCCCGTCTGCCTTTCCCTTCTTCTCACGAGGGTTAGCCAGCTTTGGTTCAAGTTTAACTTTTTCTGGACTTAACCGACCCAAGGAAAGAAGCGTTTGTTGCTGCCTGTCGAAAGGAGAAGACGACCACAGAATTGATGCCGCGTCGTCATCGTCACCCCTTAGCCTGACTCCGTTTACTGTACTGACTGGCTTACTGACAGGCGGAGTCGTAGTAATAACTTCTTTAGCCTTCGGTGTGTTCGTGTTGAAAATGTCATTTTGAGCAAGAATCTCGTCATCCTCCAGATCGTTTTCATCGAACTCAACACCTAACAAATCTATAATAGTCGCATTGTTCTGAGAACAAGAAGGAAGCCGTCGTGGAGATTGGTGTGACTCTAGAGAGAACAATTTTGGCAAATCTGTTGACTTGGATGGGCTAGTGGTTTGCAACATACGGCGCTTCTCTAGTCGACTGTTTTTGATAAGTGTGGCTGCGGGTACGTTTCTATATTGCTGATGTAAATGCTCCTGCAAAAGGGGTCTAATCGATCTAAGGGCTGCAACCGAACAATAGCTCATTCGGCCGTTAGCTATTCCTATTCATAGAGTTAATAGTGCTTTCGGAACAAAGTTCCCGACAACAATTGATATCATAAATATAAATTCAGACGCGTAACATACACTAAAATATCACGGCGACCCTGAGCAAAGGACTCGATGCAACTTGTATGCCGAATAAAATAATACAAAGTGCTACCAAACTTCAACACTGTAAGCTCCAGAGCTTCTGCCGTGTATTGCTCACGAAGACAAATATTGAAATTGCTGAAATTGCTGATTCGGCGAACAGCACAACGTGATGCACGAAATAATTCTAGTTAGATGGGATATTGTTTTTCTACCGTTAGAGGAGTGTGGTACAGCGCAATTAACTTACCCTACTTTGTAAATTTCGCTGAAAATTCTTGTCTGGCCGCAACTTCCACATTCTTAACTATCATCTATCCATCTTTGCTCGAATTTAGCAATTATGAGACCTCTACGCCTATATAGTGGTATTGACTGTATTTACAACGCTAGTACTCGAAGCAATGTGCTGCAAAGGGCTTTTGCTGGAATAGCAGGTGCGAAGAGGTATGAGTCCGTTATGTCTGCACTGAACCAGAACTCCTCGGCATACAGCAAGGCGAAGCGGCTTGGTAGGGGTCCCGCAAGTGGAAAGGTATTTTGCTCCTATTACTGAAGACTGGATAATCTGGTGACTTATTTGATAACACTTTCTGGATATTCGAGGCTAATTGGTAGGGAAAAACCTCCAGTCGTGGGCAGAAAGGTCAGAAAGCCAAAGAAAGCGTACCGGTCAGGTTCGAGGGTGGGCAGACCCCTATTCACAAAATGTTTCCGAAGATTGGATTCACAAATTAGTGAGTAAATATCAAGATATTTTGTGTCTCCTCGGCCTTGCAAGATAGAATATACTAAAATTACATAAAGCAACCACCAAAATCTTGTCAAAATAAATCTGTCGAGGATACAGGAATGGATTGATCAAAAAAGAATAGATCCTCTGGAACCGATAACGATGAAAGTGATGCTTGACTCAAGGTTATGTAGGGGAGTGAAGGACGGGGTAAAAATTCTTGCGAATGTATTAATTTCCTTTCATATCGTATCGTAGGGTGTAATTAGGTGTTGGAGCTAACTTTTAGTTCTAGGGAAAAGAGAATTTCACAGCCAAGGTCGAAATTATAGCTACGGCTGCTTCCACCGAAGCAATCATGGCAATTGAGTCTTGCGGGGGCAAGTTCACCGCCAAATATTACAACAAACTTGGTAGGAATCTGGCAAATTTATCTACATTGATAACGACAAGAACAATACTAATTATTTGAAGGACTTCGTGCGCACTTGCTTCCGCATCGATTCAAATCCATCCCATTGGAAGCCGACCCTGTTAGTAAACACGACAACGATTTCTACCGAAATCATGAGAAGAGAGGGTACCTTGCTGGAATGCCCCGACCTACACTTCTTAATTGGCCATACAAAATTCCAACAGATGACGAGACTGCGGCAGCTTTGGCTTCACGGTTCCGTAGTGAAGGAGAAGCTCCCGAACATAGATGGGGATTCCGACAGAACGCAACCGTTGACGAAAGTGTAAATACCAAGTAGATATCCTTACCTGTAGCAGATTATACGCTTGTGCGACTTTATCTGTGAACGTCTTCATTATGTATTATAGCCCTTGCGTGCTGCTCATGACTAATAAAGCGCGCATCTGAAAAATCTAGGATTCTCTGCCTTTCTTTGATGGTTCATCGTAGCTACTAGTAGCAGCTCGCTTTAGGTACTTGCCAACCCTTCCACTCACATCTGATTTTCGTACAAACTCACCATTTTTATTAAGCCGTTTACCAGACCAGGTAACTAGATCATCATCGGTATCATCTGGTAACTCGTTTTTTTCATGCTCAGCACCATTCTGCTGATCCAACTCCATCTTCTGTTTATTTTTGACATCTCTAAGAAAGTCTTCAAAAGGATCAACAAAAACCGTTACTGAGTTGATCACAATGTCTGTTTTTGGCTTGTCCTTATCGTCAACAGGAGCTAACTCCATTTTATCTAAAACTTCGAGGCCACCAACAATTTTGCCAAAGATCGTATGCTTATGGTCAAGATGCTTCGCTTGACGATAAGTGATGAAGCTGCCATGTCAGTACAAGCAAAATAAAATCACAATTGTGAAAAGCTTACAATTGTGATGAGTTTGTATTTTTTCCTTTGTTAGCCATAGAAACAATACCTCTTTCAGTGTGCGACAAAGGAGAATTAAATTCATCTTCAAAATTTTTTTGCCAGTAGCTTTGTCCTCCTCTTCCAGTACCAGTTGGATCACCACCTTGGATCATGAAATTTCGTATATTTCGGTGAAACACAACTCCATTGTAGAATCCTTGCTTCGAAAGCATTATAAAATTGTAGACAGCTTTCGGTGCAAATTCGGTTTCGAGCTCTATATTGATATTGCCTAATGAGGTCTCTAGTCGAACATATCCCTTCTGCTTGATTCGTCGAGGCTTGAGGACGTATTCTTCCTCACTTAAAAGCGCTCGCTCCGAAGAGGTATGAACGGTCATTAAAGTAGAAGTAAGCGATGCAGCAGCTTTACCAGTTGTATAGGAAGCTGTGTTAAATGAAGGATTCTTTCCTGGGCTGATATGTTGATCTGTTGGCTTCTTGGAGGTTGTAGTTTTCGCAGCGCTCTTTGCTTGTAATGCAGCTTTAGCACGAGCTTCACGAGCACGTTCAACTGCATTTCTTGCTTCCAAGATTTTAGCAGAAGACCCGGTGGCTGAGAAGTTAATGTGTGAGAGTTTGTCTGCACGTTCAGCTTCCTGTTCTGCGTTGACGTGAGTAACTGTCTGTCCGGTTCCATAACATTAAATTATTATTGAAATTACCTGGAGTAAAAAACTTGTTGCCTTCTTTTATATGCTTAAATGTAGACATATTTCTGTTCGATAGATCATGAGGATCCTTAGTTGCCATTAGCGCATGTCTGGAAGGTTATGTACAATTAGAAGATCAAACCTGAATTGTTATGATATCGCTCCTTGAAAATTTATCATCTGTTACCAAATCCCTCCAGTGTTTCGGTTCAATATTAAGCTTTTGAACTGTTTCCCACGAAAATACATTTCCAGAAGTTTTCAATGCAACAATTAACGTACTCGGAGTGAAAATCTTGAACGTCACTGGATCTATGAACTCGCCATCATCATTCTTTTTGAAATTTAAAGATACCAGCTCGTCCACTGATGCAAGAGGTTCTCCCGTGACTGGATTTGTGTCGTGTTTCTCGATCCAGGAGGCTAAAAATTTCTTTTCGAAAATATTACCTGCGACATCACATACTGGTGTGGTAAATGGCTGGAGAGACAAGGCACAATGCGTAAACGGAAGTCGACGAAAAGGAACAGATACTTTTCTCGACGAAATTCCACCTGAGCCGCTATACTGCGAAGATCCACCAGACCATTCTGAATGCGTTATGTATAACTTGTCGGTATTTTTGCCCATTGCAGTTTGAGAGGATTGATATAAGTAGTGAACATGAAAGTTGACGATGTGCCTCTGCTACATAGGTATAGGAACGTTTGGGTTGTGGGTTGTTTTGCTCAAAAATATATTTCGAACATATTCTACACAATGCGCCCAGTCAAGACCAAAATCATAGATTGCAGAAATAGACTATTATTCTAATTACTATCCCTTCTGTGTATTAAAAGTGAGTCGGTGATTCAAGCGGGATATAATTTTATATTTACAGTAGTGCTCTACAACTCCAGAGTCTGCTTTTTAATATCTCTCTCTGCCTTATGTGTCGCATCTACAAAGTCTTCCAGTGCTTTCTTTGCACCGCCTGTAGCTATACTCTCCATTGCATCTTTGACTCCTTCTTTCCATGTAGAACATTTGCCACTTATAACGGAAAGAGCCGCAGCGTTCAGAAGAACATAGTCTAACACAGGGTCGCCTTTGGGGAGCAAGCCCTGAACAAGCTCTTGTAATTTATGTGCGTTCTCATCGGGCGTTCCCGACTTAACAGCAGATAGTTCGTGGCGATCAAGCCCAAAATCTTCGACTGGATCAAGATAACCTTCTTCGAAGCCATCTTTTTCCGGGTTTACTCGCCAGTATCTGGTTCGACCAGCTGGAGATATCTCGTCGAGTCCTTCCTCACCCCAGACGATAAGGGAGTGTGATTTACGGTCAAATTTTTGGTCCAGCAGAATCAAGGTCTGTGCAAATACAGGACCAAGGTCAGGAGAATTGACACCAATTATGCGATAACTAATTGGCGCTGGGTTCAACAATGGACCAAGAATATTGAAAATTGTTGGAATTCCCAAAGACCGACGCATGCTGCCAATTTTCCCCAAAATCGGATGGAACACTTGTGCAAACAAAAAGCAAAAGGAAGACTCTGCGAGCACATTGGATATAGTGAAAGGAGTAACTGACTGAATCGACGCACCCAAGGAGTTAAGTAAATCGGCTGCTCCAGAGGACGATGAAGCTGCTTTATTTCCATGCTGGATTGATGTCATTAGCAATTCTAACTTACTACAAGAAATTTTTAATACTTTGCAAATCCGTATGCCCATTCCTGCAGCTACGAGACCAGCAGAAGTCGAGACATTAAAAGTATTATGTCCGTCACCACCAGTACCTACAACGTCAACGTAGCTGTTGGGCTCTATATCGATAGACAATGAAAATTCGCGCAGCATCTCGACGGCAGACGCAATCATTTCCGGTTCGTGATCAAGTCCCGTTACACGAAGAGCAGTCAGAAAAGAGGCGGTCTGAATATCTGGAATATTGCTGGTCAGAATGAGATGAAGGCAATTTCGCAAATCGATCGGCGTCAGCTTGGCCGGCTTGCCAGTCAATGCTTTGAGATAAGGTAGCAATAGTGACGAAGACATTGTGCATGCCAATAGTAAATCAGCCAAGTAATAATGTCCAAAATTATTGTCAAAACGTTGTTTCTTCTACCTTAGATTATCAAAATAATATCAAGTTAGTAGTGGCATTCAGGGGAATACATAGTTACCCTGATTTCCCGACATAGCTGACATTAATTTATAGGATGAATCCTTACCATCTCGATATTCGAAAATTTGCTTGTATTTTTTTATTAGCTGTTGAAATCCTATGTTATAGCATCTTGTGTTTGGCAAGCTCCAATCCAATTTCTCTTGCAATGGCATATTGGAAACTTAATTTTTCGGAAATATGTACAAAACAGACGACATTCAGTTGGCATTTGCATGGCCGCCGTGCTCTTGCGTCGACGGGTGTATCTATCAGATCGTCCATTCTGCCGACAATTACTCGTCAGAAATACTCTATGGCTACTCAAGCTCATGCGACGCAGTTAGCTACCGACGTCCCTTTAATACGCAATACGTGGAAAGATGTGAACTCACGGAAGACATATCTCATAGACAGATACACTTTTTTGCTTCGTCATGCGCCTGTAATGCTACTTGTGCAACATAACAATCTGCGAAAAGACGATAACCGAGCCCTACGGACCGAATTGAAGAAATTTGAGGCGAAGATGACTATGCTAAGGATTGGGATCTTTAAATCGACACTTCGCGCAATCAAAGAGCAGGATCCAGCTAGTCGGCAGGCATGGTTTAAAACAAGGAGAACAAAGCATCCTTTGAATCCATTGTTGGTGGGACCGGTTGCAGCAATTACGTTGGAGAAGGCCGATCTGACACGTGTTAAAGATATTTTGCGGATAATTGAGAGAAGCAATGGTAAGCTTATGCTTGTTGGTGGACAGGTTGAGGACAGAATCTTGGACACTGTTAGCATCGATAGTGTCAAATCACTTGGTTCGATTGACAACGTACGAGCAGAGCTGGCCGGACTTCTTAGCCTGGCAGGCGGTTCTAGTTTGGTCAATCTATTGCAGAATACTGGTAAACACCTCTACTTTGCACTTGAGAGTCGGCGATTGCAGATGGATGAAGAGCAAAATGGCAAAAAGCAATAAATATATTGTAATATTTTGTAACTTAGAGAAAACTCTCGGTGTATATATTTTAATGATTAGCATACGGTGCAGTGGAGAGTTTTTTGCCACACGTTAATGTCATTTGTACTGTTCATATTTGTCCATGTAACCTGCTAACTCCTATTTTACAAAGTCCTATCGCCATGTCGAGACTATTTGAAAATTGCAAATGCCAACATTCATTTTATTTAGAGTTTCAGCTTCATTTTGGTCGTATCTGATGTTGCTGACAAAATGAATTGTTTTGGTCTCCAATGATACGTGATTCCAAGTAGAATTGCTCGTTACATAGCAATTTTTAAGAGAGTACAACATTACTTACGTAAGCTTGAAGCTCAGTGTGGTTCTCTGTTGCCTTAT
This sequence comes from Babjevia anomala, assembly GCA_030580435.1. Taxonomy (NCBI): domain Eukaryota; kingdom Fungi; phylum Ascomycota; class Lipomycetes; order Lipomycetales; family Lipomycetaceae; genus Babjevia; species Babjevia anomala. The sequence continues at coordinate 27,773 of JAKTSW010000080.1, forward strand.
ACTTGATGCGTTCACATATGTTATTTTCAAGGAGTTTCAATTGCAGTCTGCTCTAAACTGAGTTGTTTGATATGGGATCGCAAGACATCAGCAAATGTTCTTTGGACAGCAAAAAGATATACGAATAGTTACAGATATATGAATAAGATCAATGTACCTTGACTTTTGATTATTAAAAGAAATTGTAACAATAACTAATAAGTAGATGAAGAACAGCTACGGTCAAACAAAAGCTGCTAATTAGACGCTTTCGACATAGACATGCCAGAGATTTTCTTGAATATTTGCGGAGTCTTTCTTGTCAGCAGACAAAGCAGCTTCTAAGTTTCTTCACCAAGAAAAGTTCGAGGAAGACAATTCTGCGTTTCAAAGCTTGTCAAAAATTCGCCTATAGTCTACAACCAAACTCTTTTGACCTTAACGTCTTCTCTGAAATTGAGTAGACATTCTAGGTATCGAAAGAACGAGCAAAAATCAGGAAGAATAGCTGACATGTCTGAGTGAACTTCACGAACAACCGTCTGACAAGAATCCCTGCTTGATATTCGCGCGATGGATACAACGCATACACGACGAGTAGTCAAGATTCTCAATTTAAGCCTAGTCCAATCACTTAAGGCCTTCAAACATATCTATGCAGTTTGCGATATGATCGTATCGCTCTAGGCTATAATATTTGGTTGCCTGATTATCGTCAGATACTGACATGGGAATTTTCTAGAACTCAAAAATAGCACGTTCGTAGATTGCTCAATGGTTTGTTCATGCCAAAAAATATCGGCCCATTTTCTGTTAGTGTTTTGAGGTCTGCCCGTGATTTTGGCTCATATGCTGAAGCATTCGACAACTCTGGCGTAAACACAGCTGCAGAAACCTCTTTCGATACATATATGAATAGGCGTTTTGTGGCTGTGCATTTTGCGAAAAAAGACTGATTTCCGGAAAATCCACGCAAATTTAGAGTTTGACAGCATCTAGTTTTAAGATACGAGTGCGATTCTTCGAGCTAGCAAGCTATATTTTGAAACGTCCCTGTTATTTTTTTGATTATTTTTTTATTTTTTTTTTGAATAATTTATAATAGACTGGTAATTACTAGAAGATACTTTTGTATGCTGTTTCAGTTCAAACTATTACACGCGAAGATAATAGACTCAAATATTGTTTTTTTTGTGCAGGTCAAGAAGTTAGGTTCCTAGAGTTGTCAACCAGATGTCCGCAGATTCGGTGTTTTCTGGGGAAAAAGAAGCTCAGACAATTGATTATGATGTTATTATAATCGGTTCAGGTGTGGCAGGATCTGCACTTGGTGCTACATTGGGCAGACAGGGTAGACGCACGTTAGTAATTGGTATGATATTTGCTCTTAGCTGGCTTGCATGACTGAGAAGTTATCTGTTGACTGTCGATAGAACGAGATATGGCGGAGCCAGACCGTATAGTTGGAGAACTTTTACAGCCTGGTGGTGTCCAATCACTGAAGAAACTCGGTCTGGGAGACTGTCTGGACGGAATTGATGCAATTGATGTATACGGATATTCTGTCTTCTATCATGGCAAAAGTGTCTTGCTTGACTATCCAAATTTCTCATCGGGAGAGAAGGCCGAGGGAAGATCTTTTCATCACGGGAGATTTGTTTCTAAGCTGCGGCAGGCTGCAAAAACCTCGCCAAAGTAAGTTGACAGTTTAATATAATTGCATTGTTATTTTGAGATTCCAATAGCTGACTAGTTAAGTGTTACTATACTAGAGGGAACAGTAAACGAGGTAATAAAAGACGAAGACCGGGACTCAGTAATTGGCGTAAAGTGTACGAACAAGGCATCTGGTGAAATCGAATATGTAAGTGCGTTCTCGTTTCTCGAGTCTCAGAACCAGGTTTCTAATCGCTGCTAGTACTATTCCCATTTAACGGTTGTAGCTGATGGAACCTTTTCCAAATTCCGAAAAGAATTCATAACTACTTCAGTACAGGTCAAGTCAAATTTTGTGGGTTTAGTACTAAAGGATGCCGTCCTTCCTTTTAAGAATCATGGGCATGTTATTTTGGGCAATCACTCGCCGATTTTGGTCTATCAGATCGGAGAACATGATACGCGAATGTTGGTAGACGTGCAGGGGAAATTGCCCTCGGCCGGTAATGGAGATCTCAAGGCTGCTATAGAAAGCGCTGTTCTTCCAGCCATCCCAGCGTCCCTCATTCCTTCTTTTAAGAAAGCTATCGAATCCGAAAGAATGCGTTCAATGCCTAACTCATATTTACCGCCAACCGCTCACTATACTGCCGGTATTGTGGTATTAGGCGATGCGTTTAACATGCGACATCCATTGACGGGTGGAGGAATGTCGGTTGCACTAAATGATGTTATAATATTGAAAGAGCTACTTGCACCAGAGGAAGTTCCTGACTTATCCGAGAATCAGGATGTGATGAACCGACTGAATGAGTTTTATTTTAAGAGAAAATCATTGAGCGTTGTCGTTAATGTACTAGCTCAAGCTCTTTATTCTCTATTTGCTGCTAATGGTATGATTTCACATATTTTTGATAACTTTGAGATGTGAACCTATATTTACATCTTAGATAATGAATTGCAACATCTGCAGAAGGGTTGCTTCAGATACTTTCAATTAGGTGGAATTTGCGTTGATGAACCAATTAGTTTGCTTTCTTGGTACGTATCCTTACAAGTTTTAAATTCGTGAACTAACGAGATTTAGTACCTTACCGGCGCCGTTTACGTTGTTCTACCATTTCATGCGTGTAGCATTTTTCAGCATATATGTCCTTTTTGTGGACTCTCCCATATACTGTTATCCTCTCTTAATCTTTGAAAGTTTTGCGATCTTCTGGAAAGCATGCATAGTGATTTTTCCATTCCTATGGAAAGAATGCAGGTAGAGGAGACAATCCAACGCGATTTTAAATATGGCGCGATGATTATTCAGGAGGTGTTCTACGGTGACAAATGATTTAGTTGCAATAATTTTTGTGGTAATTAGGCAGCTGTTGCCATCATAGAGTCTGATATATATGTATAACTGAGGGCGCGTTTGAGTTTTTAAATCTCTAATAATTTCTTACTTTGCAAATCAATTTAATATTATTATCTGTGAGCTATCAGCGTTCAAATTTATCTTGTAAACGTGAACGACAGAAACCTTAGGATGTCGTAATGTCAGCTTCAACAATTGAACAAGATCATAGACCTCCAAGTACTCTTGTCAGCTGAATTCCAGTCTTTGTCATCAATCTGGACTTCGACACTCAATTTTGCAGATCCGTCAACTGCATCTGTAAATTGAATGTTATCCCACCGCAACCAAACATCCATTTTTTGAGTAATTCCTCCTCCCTTTTGCGTCGGTTCACCAAATAACATGACCAGGTCTTTGGCGGTTGAGAGTGTGTTTATTCCAAACGGCAATGGCATGATAGAATCTGAGAATTTGGCATATTTTGTATCGATGCTGTAGATTTCGATCGATTCGAGAAACATCAAGCCAGACTCATGAGACGAGGAGAAACAAAATGCTAAACCAGATTTATAATAGAGCAAATATAGAGTTTTCGTAGATACACTTTTCGATTCGTAAATCTTTATAACACCCTTCAATTGTTGTAGTTCATCATCTGATTTAAGTGCTCTGTATTGAGATTCTTCGAGGAAATCATTTGTCGATAAATTGATTTTCTCGAATGCCTCTTTTAGCCGTAGACTGAATGCAATCTGAGGATTGCTTCGAGAGCCCGAGAAGTCACAGGATATTGTAAGTCCTAAGCAATCACTCCAAAAGAAGTTTTTTAATTCAACTGCCTGCCGAGACATGTTTTGCAGTCATGATAAGTTGCAAATCATACTTTTCATTACCATAGTAGTATCAAAAGTTAAGCAGCGCGCCATATGTAGCACTTTTAGCACGTGATGGCGCGTCTTTGTTGCCGTGGTTTGATGCGCGCTCTATCCAATTCCTTAACACGACTTCTAGCGAGCAATTTCGTTTCACAAAGCGAGCGAGCTGTCAAACACAAATCCTTATTGAATTATAGAAATGGACTGCTAAAGGTCACGTCCTAGCAATTGCACGACAATGCAAACTCAGTCACAATCTGCCATGGCCGCTCCGGTTCATGAATATGAAGTCCTATGGACAACACAAATTACCCAAAAGGCAAAACGATGGAACGATGGTAAGTCTTTTTAGCAACGATGATACCACAAAATCAAATTATCCAACATTTTATTTAAGGTACTTTAAAGCTTCATACATTTAATAAGAGAGCCATGCTATACGATACCGCCAGGATTTTGATTGTGAGTAGCTGATTAATTTCTGCGAGTTGCTTCTCTCAAGCCGGCATGTCGACCTGTTCAATGATGGCAGTACTAATAAAAGAAGGATAATCAGTTCCTCAATAGGATAAGCGTTGAGCCTGGAGATATGCTCACATTTGACAAGCATTTAATTACAATCGAAAACTGTCGAAAGACAACGTTACAAGATCTAAGGCCGATTTTGGATAAGTCACAATTTCAAGTATGCTTCTGTTCATTACATGTCCACGCAGACTGAAACAGTACGACAAACTTGAAGTTAAGAAGTGAAATGCTAAATTTTTATTGAACAGAATAAGAAAGTGCTTCCCAGACAGGCCACCGATGATCCGAAAAGGTCTTCAGCCGAAAGGTCTAGAGGGGGTTTGTTAAGTCAAATTTATCCACCGTCGACTAGCGCATCGGTATAAGATCTTGGCTTGTTCATTGATCATTTGAAGACTTCTAACCTTTAATCGTCGAAGGTTCCATCTGAACAGACATTGAATAATCGTCCAACATCTGCCAAGCCGTCATATTCAAGTCGACAGGCTACAAGTCAGAAAACCAAATCAGCGTCTCAGAGAGTACAACAACAGCCTCCTAGACTAGATATTCCACCTAGAGCTATATCAACATTAAAAAGGAATAGAGACATCTTTTTAAACAGCGATCACAGCTCCAGTTATAAAAGCCAAAAACAACATACCGCCAGTCATACCGACAGTCCCAGTAGGCCTAGAATACCTCAGCTGGTCGCTAATGGCATATACAGAAGTTCTATCATCAGCAATCCACTGCCAATTGCAAATCAACCTGACAGCCAACTAACTGTTGCTATTAGTGAGGATCAAAACCAACGCAACGATCTAGATTTTGAAGTCGAAGTTGAAGACGACGATGTCAAATTGTTAGAAGAGGTCAAAACCATATTTGCTTCTTCTCCATTAGGAAAGGCAATGGTAAACACAACGCATACTCGAAGTTCGCCGAAAAAGAGCTTGATTGTGTCAGTGCCAAGTGACTTGGAGCGTATTCATTCACCTATATCACCAATCGTCAGCTCACTATCTCCACGAGATATAGATAGTAGAGAGATTTCTGAGCGCGTTATTGGCGTGAATTCCGAAGATAATAATAGTCCCCTCGAAGTCCAGCAACATGCAATCTCCTCGATAATCTCTGTAACGCAAAATTCCCCAAAAAAGCGCAAACTATTATGCCTTTCACGACCTAGCAATACTCCTCGTAATGACCGGACTGGAAGCCACTCGATTCAAGAGCAAAGCTCGCGCGTCCGCGATATCAATAGAGCATCTTTATCAACTGAAATCGAAAGTGTCGACCTGGACCATTTCAAGGAAAATTCCTTGCTAGAAGATGTTCCAGAAATTCCAATGAATGAAGCGTCGACAACCCCACGCGACGAAGCCACTCTAATGCACATACACTCTGCGTCTAGCAGTCCCTTGTCCGTACATTTGCCATTTTTGTCTGGAAATACTCCTGTTTCCGTATTATCTGAACCTTTCTCGCGACCAGTTCAAACATTCTCGATATCTCAAAATGAGGTTTCTTTATCTGCAACAGACCTACAGCGTTCACAAATGGACTGTACGCGATCTACAGATTATCGGACGGTCGAAATAGTTTTGCCCAGCGGATACCAGAAATCTCGAGTATATGATGATTGTGGACCCTGGACCGAGGAGGCTTACGACTTATTTCAAATGATTCCATGATCATTTAAGAAGAATCCGCGCAAAACACATGATAATGTTTTTAAAGAAATATTATTACGTAAAAGCATTGTCTAAATATGCATCTTATCGTCCACTTTTGGAAAATGGCATGAAATTTGCTACTACAGGCTCTGGAAATAATATAGATGTTTCATCGTTTTAGCTGTCCTCACTGACAAAACCTCAGCTGGCTTAACTATCTTATTTTTTAGATATTTAAATTAGAATATGTTGAGAATAAGAAAATTAGATATCATAAATCAAGAACGTAGTCATAAAAGAAAATAAGTCTGCAATTGACGGGAAGAGTCCTTTTTAAACTTGCACCATAAACTTGTACCAACTAAATTCTGAGAAAAAAAATAAATATAAGACTAAATAGTTGTGATAAAAAATATAGTAAAGGAATGTAACTCTGAGACTCTTCCGAAACGTAGTCAGGAAAAGTTACTGTAGCGCAATGAAGTCGTATTAGCTCCTCGCCGACTCAGAGAACCAACATCGTGTTTTCCTAAACAAACAAGAAGCAAATTAGCAACTAATCAAAGCTCAATCTACAGCAAATGTAATTGGACGCACCACCACAACATAGCCTCACATTCTCCATGCCCTCAGATTCTAACTGTTCGCGCTCAATGTCGGCTTCAACTTCATCTACACTATCGTAAGGTTCCTCGGTAGGCTCATAGAGAGGCTCAGGTACCTTGATAGCTGTTGGTCCAATAAATTGATAGCCATCCACTACTGCTGGCATAGATTTATAATTTCGAGCTCGACTGTCGCGACGTAATTTCCCAGAACTTGTCTGATTAGAATTTTCTTTTAAAACACTGACTCGCTCGCCACTGGGTTTAATACGTAAAAGCAAGAAGCGAATTGCCTGCAAGATATTAATATGATAATCCTCTCGAGGGTTTTCGATACTAAACGCTGCAATGAGAAACTTACATTATACCAAGTCTCATGAGACTCCCGTGTTGGGCACGTAATTTGTAGGGTACGAGTTGGAGTAGCAAGAAGCAAGCTCTTGTGATAAGCTCCAAGAGGAAATTGGTTTTCATCGGTAATAACCCTCACATCTTGGATCGGAACTGTCAAATAAGATCAGCAAACCCATTCGAAAGCCGCAGAAATGTACCTACCTGACTTGACCTTAACTTCAGTACTACTATGGGGATCTTTGTCTCCCCAACACAAAGTTCTCGTGTAGGGCTGCACCCAGAAGAAACGTTTATGCCGCCGTCCAGATATTGTCTGTCTTCCTAACTTTCTCGTATATTTATATAAGAAATCTCCCATCATAGTTTGAACCACTGCTTGGATCATAGGAGGATTTGTCTTTAGTGAGGCTTGTGATGATTTCTGCAATCTCCTCCGAGCCTCTTCTCTGGTCGTTGGGCGACTTTGTGCTGTGCTGCTTGGTAATGAAGAATGATCCATGCTAATAGTATCTCTAGAACATTCCTCCTGAGATTGAACAAAGGTCGATATGGAAGGGTATTCTTCATTCTCATCAACATTCGAGTCGGTCACCGACAGCTCGTTCTGGCCAAACTGATTCCGAGATTTCGTCGATAAAGGTCCGAGGATATCCGAGGAAGTCTCAGAGCATGGTGAGAAGTCAAAGGTCTCATCAAACTCACGTTGATCGTTGAAATCAGAAAGATCTTTCAGTGCCACTGACGCTTCAGAATGATGCAGGTGTTTTGTATTAATTGCCGAGATCAAAGTCGTATCTGGTGTAGCATTGTAACCTTGCGTAGTTGTACTGTCAGCTGTAGAATCCTCACTAAGCGTCATGTCTTTACTGGCTAAAGACACAACTGGCAAAAGGTGAGCACTCTGTTCAATCTCGTAAACACCATTAGATGCAGTAACCTCTATTCCGGGGGCCATCGTCGACGTGAATTGGCTCAATGGAGACCGCGTCGTCAAAGAAACAAAAGATGTGAAATTCATAGCTGTGGCTTGGCCAACTTCCATTGCATCGGCAACAATATCATCCTTCGAAAATTCCTCTGCTCCAACACGAGAAACATCTATCTCTATTGCTGAAGGACTTAATTCCTTATCACTGATTGAAGAATCTGTGCGAATAGCCACATCGGTGACGACAACAGTCAGCAGCTCAGCAGCTACAGAGGAGACACTTTCCTGTTGCCAAGTAGAGAGATTATCTGAGATTTTCGTAAGATCTGTTATATCAGATGAGCTGCTGAATCTGTTTTTTTCGTATTGATCTACCATTGGCTGAGAGATAACAAGGTGTCTCTCTCTGTTGTTGCGACTAACTTCCGCGGCAGTGGCTTTTGGGACGTTGACATCCGCAGATATTACAGCTGAACTTGCGTCGACGTGAGGATCTGTCATAGTCCCCACGTCTCTAGTAGCTTTAGTAAAAGTTTTTGGCGATACTGGTTTTGTAGGGGTATTATTGAGTGAACCGAAGGAGCCAGTATTTAACTCATCAGAGAGAGGATTAGCCGGTCCGAAACTCGAACTATCTCGTTTTATTCTTAGAGTGGTCTCGACTACTCTGGACCGTAACATGCTTGCTCCCATTATCTCTTCATCATCATCGGTTTCCATAGATCTGTTGAAAGACAATCTACGGTGGGTACGAGATCCTTCAGGCCTTGGTGAGAACTCAGTCTCGGTGTTCTCGCCTTCCGATTGCCCACCTATCGATTCGACGCCAGTCTTATAAGCATCTGTCTCATTTTCGGTAGTTAGGCCGCTAATTTCATCGTCACTAGTAGGCTGATCATTTGCTGTTTCAAAGCCTTCATTTTCAGTAGATGTTTGCTCAGCAGATTCCAGAGCAGAGATGAATGTCTCACTATATCCATTAAACGTCTCCCAGTCCACGTCAGCTTCTTCTTCTTCGCTCTCTTCTAAATCGGTCGATACTCTGACTTGAGAACGCCTGCCGCCGCCGAGAAGCGTACTTCGTTTTTGAGACACCTGACCAAATGCTTGACCATTGCGAGCTCTTTTGGAGTTCGATTTGCCATTATTTTTCAGACTGTCAAGTTCTTCTTGTAGTTCCGATATCATCCGTCGCATTTCCATTTTCTCCGTCTTTTCTCTATGAATGCTACCTCTCAAGTTAGTGATAGTTCGGTGTGCATGAGACAACGAGGCCTTCATAGTCTCGTTCTCCAATCCAGCATGATGGGCTGGAGTTCCTTTTATAGGTGACCTAGGAGGCGAATTATTAGGGGTAGCAAACTTATCGGATAATTCATCATTTTTGGCAAAGAGAGAATCTGAATCGTCATTCCTGTCGGCAAGAGACAGTGGCATTATCACTGCTCTCGTTGACAATTCTTCCGTGAGGTTGTCGACAATCGATCTGAGTCGTGCGTTTTCGTTTCGAATTGAATTGCTTGACTTCTCGTTATGAACAGCTTCATTCTCAAATTTTTCCTTCAGTGCATCTAGTTCGGCAAGTAATTCCAGCTCTTTTACCTTCAAGGATTCTAGGTTATCTGTTTGAAATGAGTACTCCTTAGTAAGTTTAATAAAGTCTAAGTTGAGTTTCGAATTTTCTTCGGAAGCTTTAGCTGTTTCAGCCTGCAGCTCTTGCAAACGAGCTTCCAAATTCCAGTTTTCTTCCTTGTAACGCTCTAAATAAGTAAGCCTTCTGGAATTTGCTATATCAACTTATGGACAATACCTTCAGCCTCATCACCATGACGCACATGTGACTCCAAATTTTTAACAACGGTTTCCAACTGTGACTTCGATATTTCAATCTCTTTGAGCTTCTCTTCTTTCTCTGCTATAAGAGCTTGAAGTCTTCTGCACTCAACCAAGAGACCTTGGCCAATGTCATTGACAAATTGCATGTCTCGCTGGCGAGGGGCTGCGTTCCGCTGTTTACGACTGGGAGCCTTCACTGGCGAAGCTGTGCCATCAGCAGACAATAGGGATGCATTGGAAAAGCCATCCTAAGTCAATCTCATCAGTCTTTTGTCAACTGTACAGCAAGCAGATTATTGTCATACCTTCACTGCTAACGGTTGCGACCTGGTAGTAACAAACAGACGCTGACTTTCCAGAGTGAGATCATTGTAATCTTTCTCAAAATCTGCCAATTTGCGACTCATTAGAGCATCTTGCTCTGAGTCAATGGAATCTGACAAATTTTCATCGCGCAGCATACTATGTAGCTGCTGGCTGACGCGAGTGAGAGATTGCTCAAGCATTATGACAGACTGCAGTCGTTCATTTATTTTATCTAATTGGCTCCTCCAGATACCTCTCGCACTATCGTTGTGCGGGGTTGAAGGAGATGTAATACCTGAGCTCATTCTGTAGCTGCCAACAGGTACTTACGCAATAAATAAACAAAATGACTGTAACACTTATTCGTGTAGAAGTTGATAACGTGCTCCAAGGTGTGTTGATACACCTATGAGACTCAGTTTAATACGAGTGCATGAGAGATAAATAATAAAGAAAAGGACGAATTGTGTGTTTACTTCCCTAATTGTATACGGTTACCGGGTGTCGGTGAGGGTTTGTTTACATAACTCCTTTTATGAGCGTCAACTTTGAGCTTTGTTGTTTATTACCCGGACCAACATCATATTGGTCCGGGTAACATAAGTTGGGAGCTCAGTCCAATATTAATTCGTGCATTGACATTTCTATGGTTCTGCTTAATTAAGCTGCTGGCTGTTTCACGATACATTTTTGTTAAATTTGCTTAAAAAATGATTAGAGCAGTGAAATTTCTGCCATACTTTTTAACGGGATGAGATATTTAAAATTGCAGTCTCGACCGCATTGTTTTGTTGGCAGAACCACCAGTCGTGCGGCTAGTACGTATGATGACTCAAAGCTAACTTTTTCTTGATTGTCGCATACATAAACTTTTACTGAGTTTTTTCGTTATATCGAATACAGTTATATCGAGAGTTGATCGTATGTCAACGTGTAACTTCAGATAACACTAGCCACAAAAAATCTCATCGCTTCGAAGTTAAAGTTCATCAATCTAACTGAAAAGACATTTATTTGACAAAGAGAAATTCTTTTCTTTCCTTTCCTTTCTTGTCTTTGTAGCTGAGTTATATTCATATTGACAGGTCGCGATTGGCTTTTTTGGTTCTATTTCGTGATTTCAGATAGAACCTATATTTAATTCTTCAGTATCTACTAAGTTCCTCTTTCTCGGTATGTTCTTTATGCTCTTTTTGAATTTGTTTGTTTGCTGACAAGATATGTTTTGATAGAATATTAGATATGAACTCTACAAACACCACCCTGCCAGGCGACATTTACATTGGTTCTGCAAGTCAAGTTGGTAATAACTCATTTGAGTCACTGGAGATGGCGAAATCGGCACGTCATCCAGATGTCCAGGAACTTTCATCCAATGCCCAACTTGACGCCATCTCGGAATCTTCGATTGATTTCGCGCGAGAGTCAAAGAAGCCTTTGAAGCCGTTGCAGTTTCTCATGTCATGGCGCTTCTGGACTATCTTCGTCCATGGCCAGATACTTTCTCTCTGTATTGTCGCTACAAATACGTTCACTACGTTTCTTGCAAATGATGGGATGTTGATCCCAGCATTTCAGACGCTATTCAACTATGCAATTTTGAATCTTTTCTTTACTCCCTATCTTGTATACAGGTAAGCTCTTATAAGTTGTAAATTTTCAAGTAAATGTACATAACATTATTGGCAGATATGGCTTCAAGAAATATTTCAAAATGCAGCTGAAGGATGGTTGGAAGTATATTATCCTCGCCTTCGCCGATGTCGAAGGAGTAAGTCTATATAATATTTGACGATAAAGTTGCGCAGATTTTAACATTTCATGAACAGAACTACTTCGTCGTGAAGGCCTATGATTATACAAATCTATTGAGTGCTGAATTGCTCGACAATTGGACCATTCCAGTTGTAGTAGTCATATCCTTTTTTTTGATGAAAGTCCGATATCATTGGTCTCAGATACTTGGAATCGTTGTCTGCGTTGTAGGAATGGTTCTTGTTGTCATGGCAGATCTCTTGACGTAAGGTTTAAATAAATTTATCTTTTCAAATTATGTCTAACGCATTTATTAGCGACAAAAACTACAGCGCCATTAACATGGTGAAGGGAGATCTCTTTGTGCTTTTAGGAGCAACTTGCTATGGTGTGTCTAATACACTTGAGGAGTTTCTGGTTTCAAAGAGACCTATTTATGAAGTGTTAGCACAGATGGGAATGTTCGGAATGATCATCAACGGTGTCCAATGTGCCATTTTTGAACGAGGTTCGATTGAAGCTGCTGAGTGGTCTGGAGTAGCTGGATATTTTGTTGGCTATACATTGGCAATGCTCGTGTTGTACACGACAGCGCCAATTTTGTTCAGAATGTCATCAGCAGCTTTTTACAATATGTCGCTTTTGACATCAGATTTCTGGGGTTTGCTTATCGGCCTCAAAGTTTTTGGATACTACGTTTATTGGCTATATCCGGTCGGGTTTGTGTTCACTGTTGGAGGAATGGTAATTTACAATGCATTTGTTCGATCGATGACAGGAGAGGCGAGAAAGCCATGGCTGGGAGAGGACCAAGAGGGTGGCATCAGTGGAATTGGAACTGCTAAGCATCGATCCAAGACGGAAGAAAATCAGTTTGAGGAAATCTAGATAGTTTCGATCAGAACCAGATAAACGGTTACTTGTGGTCATGTGCCCTGAATGTTCTCATCTGTTCATAAACTAAATAAATAAACTAGAGCCTTCAAATTAAACAACTCTAAAAATCTATTCTCTATCTTCGTTACGTCTCTTTCCTAAAACGCCGCTCCTTGCATTAGTCGTAGGTCGGTATGCCTCATCGTCTTTGTAAACCTGCTCCAGAGTGTCTTGCCAATCTAGAACGGCATCACGAGTTCTATTGTAAATCGACTTGTATTTCGGCAACGTGTAGTCCTCAGGTTCAGCAGGAAGATCTTCCTCCAGCGCGATTGCTTGTAGTATTTTGTAATGCCATTGCAGCGCCGGGTTGGGATATCTTTCGGGCTGGTAGCCCTTGGGCATCCGCAATTGGTTCACCACCTGTCTTGCTTTATCGACGAGACTATCAGGGGCTATGAGAGGCATGTAATGTCAGTTTCTAACGTAATCGAAGCCTTGATGGAACTTCAGTTGACTCACCTGTAGAGTTATAGATCCTTGGAGGGAAATCGCGCAGGTCTTCTGCGAATGGCTGAGGAATTAAAAATATACCAGGCGGAGATACCTGCTCCGTTCGGCCTTTACTTTCCTCAAGAACCTCTTTGCTTGCAACAAGAGCGCATATTCTTGGTGTTGCTATCGTGGTGGTAATAACCCAAGCAAGAGCCATTTTGTTATCGTTGCTCAACACATTATAAAGAGCAGCGAAAACACGTACTGATCCTATGAAATCTTCTTCGGTTGGATAAATGAAATATGCAGGTCGCATATTATCTCTTATTTGCAAATGCGATATTGGCTTGAAACCCAATATTCTGATAACTGAAAAGAAATTAATAATAAAGTACACCACCAAGAGATAAAAACACTAGCATATATCTCACCTGGCTCGCCGAACTTTCGAAACGATTTCAATTCCGCGTCAGTGAAAGGCAAAATACTCCCACCAAATTTGAATCCTCTTTTGACGTCATCTTTCTTGACTTCCATCGATGGAAACTCATCTTCTGGACCAGAACTCTTCTAAATGAGTAGATATAGTGAGACTATTAGGTTCAGCGTTTACCTTATGAAAAAAACTTACTGCTACAACGGACTTTGCTACACTTTTCGCAATTTTTGGCTTGCTACTCTTGGTGTATATGTAGCTTGCCCTAGAAAGCTGCTGTCGCTTGTACATTACGTAACCTTTCACTCCAATGGTCATATTTGGTGAGACTTCTAATGGTACAGTGAAAGCCGCATGCCTAGGCGTTTGCTTAGACTTAATGGCGGATTTCATCTGTAAACCGCTAAGCGATGAGATTAGCTGAATGTCGATGAGCTCTTTATCAGGATCAAAGTAATTGTTGTTGATTGAGAGCAGGCTCGCATAAAATTTGGTCGGATCGAACGGTTTTTCGGAACAAGAAATGAAGAAGGGGTCAATTTTGATTCCCAGTTCGAATATATCGCTAGCACGAGTTTGTGCGCTGGCCTGTAAAGCCTGGTTATCTGCATGAGGGCAGTCTTCATCCGTTATTAGGAAAAGTCGGCGAGATACAAAAGTAGATGCTCTTTGGAAATAATTAGCAGAGACATTGCAACAGAATTCGGATTAGCCACATACTTTTTGGTAAATTGCTGATTAACAAAAAAAAAGACGTTTGCCATTGAGGTTGTATCTGTGGAAGGAGTAAACACCTCTGCAAGCGCATCTTCATCTACTGATATAAGAACATGCTTCTAAACTGATCGATTGATTTACCTTCTAACAGTTCCTTAATTCGCCTTATGCTTGCGGCATCAGGTATTTCTAGATCGAGAAGCATATAACAGCCAGTGAACGCTTTCTCTGATTGTAGCTTTGTGCCGTATAGCATGATTCCAACAACATCTTTGTAAGACGAGATGATTCGCTCCTGCAGAACTCCGTAGGCTGATTCCAACGCGACTTTTGCAGCAGACATGCCAGAGTCTTCGGACTTCATAAGCATTGATGTGGATATATCAATACAGAAAAGCAATGCATCTTTTTGATTTCGATAGTCCTTACTCATGATTAGTTCCTAATCTTTAATTTTAATGATGTTATTGAATTGTGCATACAAATTCCTCCAAAATGTCGTCATCATCCGCGTCACCTCCGCCGGCGCCTCCTGAATAAGTCCACGAATCAGTCATTGATGATTATTATAAACTGGCTTCTGATCATGGAGAGAAGTGATGAGTAGTGTGCCACAGACGGACAGAACAGTAGACGTATTGCTAAAAGACTGGATAAAGAAATGAAGCGCCGGCGAAATGTCACTCATGATTCAGAGGCCATGAAGCAGCCCATCGCAGATCAGAAATATTAACCCTACCCCTAATACATATAAAATTTATAAAAACAACCGAGAAGCAATTAATCCGTCCAAAATCTAGGCTAACGATATTTTAGATTTCAGAGGTAAATTCTGCTACATTGACCAATTATTTTCTGAAAATATTGATCTTTGAAGATCTAATGGTCGTCGTCTTTGAAGTTGACCTGAAACTAGTCTTACTTCAGACTTAACCCAATATTACGGTCTTAGCACGAAATAGGATTAGCTTCACCAAAGAAGTTCGATCATCTCGGACGTCAAGACTTCGACGAATCTTTATTTATGAAGTACTTGTACTCATTATTGTTTGATAAGTTGATCGAACCTACAAGAAATGGCAATTAACTCATCAGTATTGAATAATCTTAATAGATTCAAATATGCGTTGCCTTATGCAAGGGTATCGTTCAAATATGGTGGAATAATCTCCACTACAAGTCGATATATTAGCTCTCGAGGAGTAACTACGGTTGCGGATGCAGCTACAAACAGCAAAAGTCCGACAGTATGTCTATTTATGTCCTTTTTCAAATCTTAGATAAGGCAAGATGCGGAGAGATGCTAATTTGTAGGGTATTGTTTTTATGAATATGGGCGGACCTTCGACGTTATCAGAGGTTTACGACTTCTTATATCGCCTCTTTGCCGACGGTGATCTCATACCGCTAGGGAGGTTTCAAAATTACTTGGCTCGTTTTATCGCGCGACGAAGGACGCCGCAGATCACGCACTATTACGACGAGATAGGCGGTGGTTCCCCAATTAGAAAATGGTCAGAATACCAGGCTTCGGAAACTTGCAAGAAATTGGACAAGCTGTCTCCGGAAACAGCTCCACACAAGCCTTATGTGGCTTTCAGGTATGCTCGTCCACTAACTGACGAAACGATTAGGCAAATGCAGCTCGATGGTGTCAAGCGTGCTGTGGCCTTTACGCAATATCCTCAATACAGCTGTTCGACTACCGGAAGTAGTTTAAATGAGCTTTGCAAAGTCAGTAAACAGCTAGATCCTCAAGCAAAAATAGAATGGAGTGTCATCGACCGATGGCCTACTCATAAAGGGCTTGTCGGAACTTTTGCCAAAAATGTAAAGGAGAAGCTGCAAGAGTACGAAGAATCAGCGAGAAAGAATGTGGTTTTGCTTTTCTCGGCTCACTCACTGCCAATGTCGGTTGTAAACCGGGGAGATCCATATCCCGCAGAGGTGGCTGCAACGGTATATGCCGTCATGGAGGAGCTTAACTTCAGCAATCCGTACCGACTTGTCTGGCAAAGTCAGGTTGGGCCAAGCCCATGGTTGGGTGCAGCTACGGCGAAGGTGGTCGAATCCTATATTAAGAATGGCAAAACAGATTTGGTACTTATTCCAATTGCATTTACCAGTGACCATATTGAGACACTTCACGAAATTGACATAGAGTTGATCAGAGATACGGGGTTGTCGACTGTCAAGCGTGCCAAATCTTTGAACGGAGATGCCATGTTTATTGATGCGCTCGTCGATATAGCGGTTTCTCATATCAAGCAGAAGAGAAATACAAGTAACCAGTTCGCTCTTCGTTGTCCTATGTGCACGAATGATGCTTGTAAGCAGTCTAGAGAGTTCTTCATTGGTCAATAAGATAGCTATTTGTCTCTGTATCTTCATGGAATTTCTTTTAGTTGATTTACCGATTGATTTGTGGTATATATATTTCTATGGAATTCAGTGTCATCTGGTGCATGAGAATACATGTAAATAACTGTTTAATTCATTGCATAAATAGTTCTATAAAATTAATTGAGGAATTTGGTGTCATCGTTGACTTATACGATCAACTCTCGATATAACGATAGTCGATATAACGAAAAAACTCTGTAAAAATGGACAAGCGATAACTCGACCGGAGTGGAGTGAATCACTCCACTTGTTTAAATACATCTGTCATTGACTCACGACAAAACCGAGCAAGACGCTCATTATTCTCGCGGTACCCATTTAGAATGAAATTTAGGCATGCTAGAACATCTCGGTTCCACAGCCTGCTGAGCGTATGCCTTCATAAAGCGGGGTAAGGGTTGTGTTGCATTGGCTAAACGATAATCTACATTCGGTTTACTCATCAAATCGTATGGACCACTGACATATTTGGCCTGAACTAATGTGTCGGTTTCTGTATTGTTGACACCGGTTTGTAGAAACACGAGAGAAGCTTAGATAAATCGGTGTTTATGATTAGATATCGAATAAGGAGGGTAATATATTAGATATAACGAAATCAACTCCCACTAGCGCAAAAAAATAGATGTTCTTTACGTACCTAACGACAAAAACTCCAATTGATCGATCACATTCGTCCAATTCGACATATATTTCTAGTCTGATTCAATCCACCAAGCTCAATCGATTTATCTCCATTACTGATTTGGATCTGAGATGAAATCTGTAACGCATGAATGAAGACAAGGGGATTATTTTAGAGCGAGGTACTTTTGAAGTTTAAATTAAAACGGTACAGTAGGAGTTCACAGATCGTACTTATATCGATAAATAGGAATCGTCCATGGAGGTGTAACCATCCATTCGCTAAATCCAGCCGTGAGTTCTCTATAATTTTAATTTGCATGATGGCTCTGAATATTCATACATGTGTTTCTAGCTTTTAATCGAGAAGATCGTTCGTGAACGTATATTTGATTCGCTATATTGGAAAGAACAATGCTTTGGATTGACAGGTCCGCTTGCTTTGTTTCAGTGTTTTCTAACATTTAAATAATTCTAGTTGTATTCGAACTAACAGTTTTAGCTGCGACGTTATGTGATCGGGCGGTCGAGCTGACCTATATTGGAGGCCAGTTTGGCCAGCAACGGCCAACTCCATTTCTCAGCCTTGCTTTTAAAATGATACAACTACGTCCTGAAAGAAGTATAGTGCTAGAGTATCTGGCCGCCGAAGATTTCAAGTGAGTCTTTTTGCTGTTTAAGAAGTCTGTTTGAATTGTTTTATAACTTCATACGACAGATATCTACGAGCATTGGCAGCATTCTATATCCGATTAACATTTCCTGCCGTAGATGTTTACAAAACCCTAGAACCATTGCTGGAAGACCGACGGAAACTGAAACTAAGGAACATGAACGGATTCATGCTCACCTACATGGACGAATTTGTGGACTCCTTATTGATCGAAGAGAGGGTCTGTGATATCGCATTGCCGCGATTACCGAAACGAATGGTACTAGAGGATAGGGAAGAACTTGATCCTCGAGAAAGCGCCCTCGGAAGTGAATTGGATAGCTCGGATTCCAGCGACCACGAGTAACGATAAGAGTTCATTCTCAATCAAAAGATTGCTACGGAAAACTCCTCGTGTTGAAGGCAAGACATTTTGTTCATGAAGTTTATTTAAATGTATCATAGCGGTATTGTACAATGCTGTGCTAGCTGCATACCACACGGCGACATGAATGTATATTACAAAGGAAAATGAGGATTTTCTAGATGCTAGGTCACCAACATGAACAATTGCAAAAGTGCCTTGTGCTTACAACTTTTACTATTTTTTATCCTTGCTGTGCGACTTCTTACCTAGCGTCTTGAGATTTCTGAATGGACCAGGGTACTCTGAGGGCAAGACGCCGAACTATATCGTCGTAATTAGCCCTCATTGAAAAAAATGAATATCTACCATAAAAAAGAACAGCGAGATAATATCTACCTTAATAAATATTCTTGCAACGGCGTCCGATGGTTGGGCACCAACACCCAGCCAATACTTTGCGCGATCAAAGTCCAGCTCCACGTCCTTCACCAGCTTTCCTTCAACACCTGGAGGAGGAGGCTTTGGTATGGCATCGTAAGTTCCAATTACTTCGATCGGTTTTCGTCGCAGACCAGTTCTTTGATAAATCATTAGAGATATTCTAACCAAAACCATCTTCTACAAATACAATTTAATCCAACAAAATTGCATCTAAATCAAATTTTTCATACCTTTGCGTCGCAACGACAATGTTATAGACAGGATTATGCTTCCTGCCCATGCGAGCAAGACGCATACAGACGACCATGGTGCAAACTCGGCCTTAAGACAAGGCTCGAATATGACTTATGCGCAGACACAAAGTGAACCTTATATTCTGCTAACAAGGACCAAAATATAGACAACGCAGGAATGAAATTAGACGACGGGTTAAAAAAGCATGTCGACCGAGGCTAACCTAAGTGCAAAATATTGTATCATATTGTGCGCAACTGCAGTGCGCTGAAAATAGTGTGCCCCAATCATAAAGCTGATAGCACGAATTGTGCAAGCCCGCCCGCCAATGCCACGACAAATTACCCGTCTTCCCCATTCGCAACCGTAGTTCTCGCCCCTATTACCAATGCTAACAGTGAGATCGTTGTTTTCAAGTGCATTTTTCTACTTCGTTAATGCCCCCGTTTATATCGAATTTAATACCTTTCTTTTTCTCTCCCTCAGTATCAGCAAAAGGCTGCTGAGCTTTTTATATTTTATTATAAATTATTGAATAACTTTTTACTCAATAGCTTTGAACACTACCAAATGATTTTGTATCTGTTCAATCCTGCTTTCTATCCTCTTTAATTATTATCGCTGCCTTTTGAATCTACGTTCTGCATAAATTGATACATACATTTACTAGGTAAATGAACGTGCGAATATTTGTTGTCTCGTTGGAATCGTACCTCGGAGTTTAACTCGTGGTAAGTTCCAGTTAGATACGACTCTCAAGTGTGGTGACGGAATGTTGTTCATGAAACACGCCACAGATACTATATCTACGTCTGAGATGTCGTCAAGCTCCTCTCCTGCAGGGCCTGCCAGAGAGGCGAGAATTCCTTGTGCTCCAGCAGTGCAGGAAGCTTCTGCTACAATTCTACTGCCACGTTCGAGATCTTCATCACTTAATCTGACGACCAACGAGTTACACTCAACCCCGCTGTCGACAGACTCAGATCCAGCCTCACACCAGGTGTTATCACCTAGCAGTCGAAGCAACACGTTCACGGCTACTCTCCGGTCAAAACTGAGTAGGACGGCCCTTCATTCAAACGGAAATTCGAATTCTACGTCAGATTCTGTAACGCCATCACGAAGTAACTCGTTCCCGAGTTCGGTCTTCAACTCGGTGTCAAACTCTAAATCGGACTTAGAAGAAACTTATGATTTTCCAGAAAACTTTGAATGTCCCTCCATTCCACTTTCTGCGAACTATGCTTCTACCAGTCTCCTACCGTTGAAGAAACATACGATTGGCAAGGGCGCAACAGCCACCGTGAAGACAGTCCATTCCATCAAAGATCACACAAAAATTTTTGCGGTCAAAGAGTTCCATCATGCGGGCATATATCGAACAGACTCTGAATACAAGTCCAGATTAGCACACGAATACACAATATCTAAAAAGCTACGACATCCCAACATAGTTCATACAGAAGAACTTTGTTTAGGCAACCATCGACGCTGGTGTCATGTTATGGAATACTGTGCTGGTGGGGACCTTTTTTCGCTGATAAAGCACGGCAGTGAATTGATGAGTATTTCTGATCGAAACTGTTTATTTAAGCAGCTTCTTCGAGGTGTGGCATATTTACACTCGAATGGAATTGCGCACAGAGATATAAAGCCAGACAACCTTCTGCTCACGTTAGACGGTACCTTGAAGATATCTGACTTCGGCGTATGTTTTGTGGTGCAAGAAGATATACTTCCTGGGGTTGAGATATCTCAGGATTCTGTAAAAATGTGTACTGGAATGTGTGGTAGTGAACCTTATCTGTCTCCAGAAATCTTCGAAGGAATCAAGAATGACTCTCTTATATACGACGGTCGCTTACTGGACGTCTGGTCTTGCGCTATTGTTTACATTTGCATGTCGTTTGGAGGATATCCTTTCACACGTGCAGACGATGAAGACGAAAGATTTCTAAAATACAGGGACACGATTGAGGAGTTTCACAAGGAACATCCTGATGTCAAGTTTTCTAACAAAGAGACTGAGACATTTCCAAAAGTGCGCTTTTTGAGCACTTTTAATGCTTCTTGCAAGCGACTACTGCTACGCATGCTGGATCCAGATCCCCGCCAAAGATGCTTCTCTGCCGAGGCGCTCAATGATCCCTATGTGAATCGCATAGAGGTCTGCTGTGAGTCTGAAAATAACTGCAAGGCGTCACTTTCCAAGCCGATAGATGCGACACATAAAAATGCTGTCAAGTGTTTTTCTAAGACTCCCATCAGAAAGTCACATGATCATTTTTCTATCTTATCGAAGAAAAAAATCAGCTCATAGATCAAGCTCTGTACAACATTGTTTTCAAATACTGGCGTTCATTGTTCATTCGTATTGTGCGTCTTTCGTATAAACATCTTCATTTGTTTTTAAAATCTGATTGTTGAACTATATGGATATTTTGTCAACTAGCAGAGGTGCAATTTTTTGCCCCTTTGACAGTTTTTCTGTCATAAATATGATGATCGCGAAGTTTTCAATATGCAGTAATCTTAATTGAGGAGTACGTATACAAGCTATGATCTGTGTCTAGAGTATTGAAGTAATCAATATCTTGACGTTTTCATTCTTTGGCTTGCTATTGGCTTTTGCAGTCAGCATATGTAAGGAAGCAAGCTTTTTCAGATCTGCAACTGGTAGTAGCTATCTATCGTGCCATTTTGCGGGTGCGATTTATCGTCAATGATCTAGATGCCGTATGCACAGCATGACGTCTGGTGAATATTTTTTTCGCCTGCAGCTCGTAGCGCCGGTCGTTTCAGGATTACTTTTTTAAAGAAATAATCGAAAAGGCGCGGGTACATATGCGTGAAAGGAGTTGCAACCACTAAATATTCTAAAGGAACAAATATACATTTATAGAAAATAGATATTTCAAATAGCTATGCTGTAACTCTATAAATGGAAAATGGAAAATACCCATACATCATAGTCTTCAAATCTGTTCTCCGCAGTTCAAACATAAAATGACATGCTTTAAACATAAAATGACATGCTTTAACTCAGACTCTAAAGTTAATACAAACCATAGCACTGAACGAGAAACCATGCAACCTTAGTGCCTGTCTTTGTAACAATAAGAATAGCAGACGCTGCTATTCATCCGAATCGAGGAACTCACCTTTGCTTCTCATTTAAATAATACATTTTTATCTTAAATATTTCATTGAATAAAGTTATACATTTATTTCTTGTTGAACTGACATCAAATTGCACAGCTATTCTAAGCATTTTCCTCGATTTGAGCTGAGGCATCGTCCTGTGACATAGTGCTAGATTCTAAAAAATAAATTAGTAACACCTTCAATGGCAGTTAGGTCGTCATCACTCCTGACATACCTCTGGCAAATCTGGCTTCCATCTCCTTGAGTTCATATTCACGAGCCAACAACTCTTGCCTCTTCTCAGATATCTCACGTTGTACCTTCATCTCGATTTCACGAAGCTTCTCTTCGTCTCTTCGTAACTGCTCCTCTTTAAGCAAAAATGACTGGTTAGCAAGATCCTCAGGATTCAAGATCGAGTTCCTAAAATGGTAAGCTGATTTCATTCAAATAAGTAGGTTTCAACCACTTACATTGTGCCCTCCACGCTCTTGGACAGTCTTTCAGTGCGATAATTTTCGTACAAGAAATCATGAGTAATTTCTTTGAGATCCGCTAAATGAGTGCCCATCAATGCAGAGCGTAATGCTAGAAAATCCGAATGGCGCGAGTTTTCAACCTCGACGAGACCCCAGGGATACTGACGTGCTCGTACTTTTCTGCCAGCTACCTCGTATAGCTCCATGCTTCCTACAATAGCAAAAGGCATCATTCTACGCAGTGCAGAATTTTCATCAACAGTATCCTCGTCATCCTCCTCGATATCATAAGGAAAGTTGTAAATTGGAATTTCATAGTACTCGATGTCCTCCATAATCATCTTCTTTGATTCGGCAAGTTCTGCTGGAGTTAGCGAATCTGCCTTGCCAATGACTGGAATAACGTTGACTCTAGGCGAAAGTCTCTTCATAAGCTCGATGTCCAACTCGCGAAGACCGTGCCCAGTGGGTGTTATGAAGTACAACAATACATGAACTCTATTGTCTCTGAATCGAGGATTTCTCTTAATTCTGGATTCTTCCCCCAAAATATCATCATACTGGTGCTCTAAATATGCGAGAATTTCCGAGAAACTGCCGCTATTAGAACAAATCTGACCGTAAACATATCAAATACAAACGAATAAACAATACCTTTGCTCGTTATCGAGGTTGTCACCAAATCCAGGAGTGTCAACCACTGTCAGCGATATTCTAGCTCCTTCTTCCTCAAGTTCTTAGAAATAATATTAGTAATACTTCTCAAAGGTCTGATTATAATATGTTGAAAGGCTTTTACCAATTGTGACAGGCTTGATCTTAATTCCTCGCTCGATATGAGCATTCTTCGGGTCGTCATCGTCACCTGTTTCATTACTTGAATCTAGAACCCTCTTTCCACACAGAGTGTTCACAAAGGTAGTGCGACCAGTACCAGAGGCACCTGCAACCATCATGCAGAACTGCACACCTTTCTTTATGTTCTTCTTACGGCGAATCTAGTATCTCGTTAGAAATTATATTGTCTAGATAAATCTGGACTCGTTGTCCTGGACCAGTCGATTTGAGTATAAAACAAAACATACCGATGGAGTAGACATAGCTGATCTTCTAACAAATAAATTAATAATCTGTTAAATTGATAATAAATTCCATAGATATATTGCTTCCAAATAAAAACTTACAGGAATAATAAATCCAAAATTCAGAAGTGGTGAGAGAAGATGTCGACTGATTGATTGTACTTTCCAGCATGAGGAGGGAAATAAAGGAGACGCGTATAACTTCTTGGAAATAAAAAAGGGGTTGATACACTTTCTCGTATTGTTGTTGTGCGGCAGGACACTTTGACATTTACAACGCGTCTCGGCGCATACCCTTCCTAGATGTCTCGAGGCCAGCAGCATAGAGGTTCAAAGCCGGGTAGCGCGATCACTTCCCAACTCGCTTTGATTACCCCTGAATTATACAATCAATTCATATTATAGAATTCGGTCTACACCGCAGTTACAGCCTAATTTTGAATACTCAAGTAGTTTAATTGTATATTTCAGGATGAGTACAGGAGCAAGAGTAGGTGCAAGCATTACTGTTGCTATACTTTGAGCTGCAGAGTTATTTGTTCAGCAAGAAGACTAACGTTCGTCACCGACAGCTATATCTATCGGCCAAAAATGCAGCGGCATTAGACCAGGAGCTGATGTCTTCAGGGGGATTTTCTATCGACCAGCTGGTATACTACTACAAAGTGTGAGATATGCTATAGACACTGACGAACTGTAAAAAGATGGAGCTAGCCGGACTTTCGTGCGCTCAAGCCGTTTACAAGAGCTACCCGCCAACAGAGAGGAACAAGGTGCTAGTAGTCGCAGGTCCAGGCAATAACGGTAAAGCATCTTCTAAATATCGGTGATATATTAAGTAGATATGCTGATATCCGAACTGCAGGTGGAGATGGATTAGTTGCTGCTCGTCATTTGAAGCTGTTTGGATACTCACCCATGGTATATTATCCCAAGAGGTCGAAGAGCGATCTCTACACAGTAAGAACATTTCGATTTAGTATGTAATATAGACAGGTCTGACAGTATGCATGCAGCGTCTGGTTGCACAACTCGATAATCTCCAAATACCTTTTACGTCTGATATTGATACCGCTTTCAATGAAGCAGATCAAGTGCTTGACGCCATATTCGGTATATTCCCATGCTACATACAAATTTTCTGCAGGATTTGTGCGATATTATATACTAAAATATACAGGTTTTTCTTTCAAACCGCCAATTCGGGAGCCGTTTCCGCATGTAATCAGTTTGTTGGAAAGGTCTTCCAAGCCTGTCATTTCTGTTGATATTCCTTCGTCATGGGACGTTGACCAAGGCCCTCCTTCTACCGAGAGTGGGATGCCAGGATGCAATTTCATGCCAGACGTCCTAATAAGTCTGACTGCACCAAAGCCTGCCAGTAAATTCTTCAAGGGCAAGAGCCACTTTCTGGGAGGACGATTTGTGGACAAAAAATTGGGAGCCAAATGGGGCTTTGACGTACCGCAATTTCCCGGCGTTGATCAGGTATACATAATACTGATTCTTTATCAACAGTTTTTGTGTGTGCTAGATTACTGTTAACTCTCCTTGTGTAGATCACCGAGTTACCGCAAAGCAAAAATAACGAATAAACTGGATCTAACATCAAGCACATACCATAGATTGGTTGGTATTAGATTCTCTTTTATGCCAAATGGAAAAACACAATTGCTCAAGAATTAGCTAAATCATATCATTATCACCTAAGCTAAATATATTTCATTGTAATTGAGATGTGAGTTTGCATGCACCATATCCAGAAGCCTCACCCATGAATTCACCACATGATAATCCGAACAAACATGAACCATAAATAAGCAAAAATCAAGAAAACAAATAGAGACAGATATAAAAAAAGATCATTCACGATTAATCTATTTAAATTTGTTCCAGATCGGTAGCAACATTGAAGAAAATGTGTATAAATATCACTGTATAGATTAGTCATACTTCAGCTTCGTCGTCTGAGTCATGGATATCAGCTTCCAATAGCTCATACTGCTCTGACAGACTAATGGGGTTTTGCTGCCTACTTGTGTTGATATTTTCGATATCAGCAGTGCCAAAGTCATTCTCATAAAGACCACCCTCAACGTTCTTGTTTACCAAAAATGAAGCAGACAGGATCAAAAGACTCGTAATCATAAACGCGTAGAATATAGCCTTTGGTTGCCATCCAACTGTATAGGCATAGATCATTGAAAATGCTGTGGGAGCAATAATCACGGCAATTGCATGCAATAGTGCAAGAGCCCCCAATAACTGGACGCGATTGTTAACCACAGTCAATCACTAAAATTGCACGTTTCTGAAATGATACTCACAGCTCCTACTTTTTCTTTCGGTACATGTCTCGTAAGCGTAGATTGGAGAATTGGCGACGACATTCCAGCGAGCGAAGAAAAGGCTCCACCTAGGTCGTATTAGCAAACATTCCAGTTTTAAAGGTAAATTGAAAGATGTACAAGATGCAAATTGCAAACTTGTCGAGGACATTGACATAAATAAAAATGTAAGCAATTCAGCGATGATTGAAAATTGAATAAGACTGTCATTTTCATAGATTAGAACTGAGAACGATCACGATCGAAGGAACGAAAAATACATACAGCATATCAATAGTTGATGCTCCAGTAGAGAATGAGTTGTTAGGACGCTTCATTTTCAATACTTTCAGTAATATTGGTAAAACTACTAGTAACACAAAGACACGCGACGAACCGACAATGGACATGAAGAATCCGGTCTAAAATCTTGAGTCAGAATAAAATATATACTCGATCGCAATAAACTTACCTCGACGGTTGTCCATCCGAAAGTCAACTTCGAATACAGCAAAATAATCATAGTCCCACCCATTGCAATTCCAAGAATTACAGTATCGATAGCTGACAGAATTACCAAGTTTTTCTTGACTACTAACTTTGTGCCGTCGTTCGGCCACAACACAGTCAGCGGCTCTAAGAAGTTCATCTTCTTTAGTAGAAGAGAGAATGATCTACGGTTCCCGTCCAACAATTGTAAATTAATTCTATGAACTTCTTGAGCGTTGAGACGATGAACAGGAGAAAGAGATTCCGGTACGACAAATATGATGAAGAGAATGAACGTAAATTCGAGGACCTGTTTGAAAATTGTTAGATTTCTGTGCTAGATTGCATGTTATCGAACAAAACTTACTATCGAAAAATAGAATGGACTTAAAATATTTCCAGTCTGTTTTATTAAGAAACCTCCTACAGCAGGACCAAGAGCAAGAAGACCAGTAAACACGCAAGCCTGGAACATTCCAAAAGCGGCCGCACGCTTTTCAGGTTGCGTGCAGTCAGTTGCATAAGAATATGCCACGGCCGTAAGAATTCCCATTGATCCGCTGAGTCCATCAAGAATATACGCCGGAATAAACCAGAGGTATGCTCTGGGACTACTTGATTTCCCGGCAAATGTCATAACCAGATGCGACATCTAAATCAAAATATTATTAAACGCAATATTGTCAATGCTGAAGCCATTGTTTCATTACTTACCATAGGACCAATGGCACCTATAGCCAACACGGGACAACGTCCAATTCTGTCAGAGAGAACTCCTAATTTTGGGCAGACAATGGCAGCTTAAAGAAAAGTCAGAAGACTGTTGACAAAAAAAACCTATTTACAGCAATTATTATACCTAAAACACCTGTCAACAATTGGATCCCCGCGAAGAATTTCGAAACCTTAACATGAAGCTCCGTCGTTTGGCAGCTTCGGTCGGCCTCCGCAAATATGCTCATCGTGGTGTTGAACGATATCCCGCCAACGATATCCTGCTCAGCATAATGTTGTTTGCAGATCAAATTCAAGATCAAATCGAGCTGCGGTGCGATTATTCTACATCCGCATCAGACATATTACATCATCCTGAAGACTGTAAAGTGGTAAATTCCACGTACCCTCCTCGACCGATTGTAAAGATCAAAAATCCAGGAAGCAGCATATAGATCTGAAGAACAATACTACGCGTGAGCGGAAACGAGAAATGGTTTAAAGAACAGAATAGACCGTACCGAAGGAGTCTTGTACCATAATAGATTCTGACTCGGATTAAACCTCATGTGTGTCTGGTCAGACGATGAAAATCCCCCATGATTATCGTGTCCCGTCTTTCCATGAATATTGGAAAAGCTATTGGCGCCATCCGTAGTAGGGTCATCTCTGTACAGAGCGTAACCTTCGGCAGGACGTTTGGAAGCAGCAATGGAAATTTTCTGATCGTCAGATCTAAACGATAGTCCAAAGTGTCAGTCCACATCCAACAAAGTCATACTGACACCTCAAGGTCGACATACTCGTCATGGAAAGGATTGAAGCTATGCTGATAAATTCCATCATCCTCTATTAATAAGCCCGCAGCCTCTTCCTCTAGTGAGGACTGTACTATTACGAGATCAGACATCTTATACGTCCCACAACTGATCTATAGTCCTACACTGGAGCAAGAAAGAAAGGTACAGAATATGCAAAATGTGAAGTTGCGGTAATTGAATAAAGATTGTGCGACTGTTGGCTCGTGAAAGGACCACCTTGACACCAGTCTAGATACGCTCTGGGAGGGATTACGTACTGATGCGATAAACACTACACTCGGATCTTCAGCATTATTTGGCACCCGACATTTGCGTACGCATACGCAAGCCGCTACAAATGCCGGCCTCAACAAAAGTTCACAATGTTAGTGCACTGTTCGGTGATCAGCACCAGAATTCTATTCAACCTATATTTTAAGATGCTAATGATTATGTAAATACCGGCTTTTATCTTTATTATTCTTCTCTGTATATACCGAAATATCCGGTATACCCTGTGTTCAGTACTGTGCTTCGTTTATGTATGTCGAACTTCCCAGTTTCGGATACGAATTAGTTGCAAATCTGGCACTATGCAAACTTAAATTAACTTATTCAGATCTGTTGACATTCCAGGTTCGTTCTACTGAGATCTGACCTTTATGCTGCGCCGATAGAACCTCTAAGATCAAAAACGGAGTTCAGCTCTGACAGCACTCATCAGAATTTTGCATGACTACAAATGTCCGCTGGGTGTAGGAGTTGATTTCGTTATATAATATATTACCCTCCTTACTCGATATGTAATGATAAACAGCGATTTATCTAAGCTTCGCTCTCGTGTTTCTACAAACCGCTGTCAACAATACAGAGCCCGACACATTAGTTCAGGCCAAACATGTCAGTGGACCATACGATTTGATGAGTAAACCGAATGTAGATTATCGTTTAGCCAATGCAACACAACAACCCTTACCCCGCTTCATGAACGCATACGCTGAGCAGCCTGTGGAACAGAGATGTTCTAGCATGCCTAAATTTCATTCACATTCTAAACGGGTACCGCGAGAATAATGAGCGTCCTGTTCAGTTTTGTCGTGAGTCAATGACAGATGTATTTAAACAAGTGCAGTGATTCAATTGTGAATCGCTCCATCCGGTCAAGTTATCGCTCGTCCATGTTTACAAATGTTTTCTTCGTTATATCGAATATCGTTATATCGGGAGTTGATCGTTAAGTCAAACGTCTGTAGAATGCTTAAATTGAAGGACGTGTCTGCTTTCAGCAACTATTCACGTGACACGGAGCAAGAATAAGTTCCGAACATCCTAGACGGTGTTATACAAAGTTTGAAATCAAGTTTGTAGATGACCAGAATATGGTACATGTACAGGGAGTATACACGCATACAAGGGAAATCATTATATTAATTAGAAAAGGCCAAAGTTGCACGAGCCATCGAAAGACATGATTACGGTAAGTTGGAAATCCAAACATCCTATTCCTGCGGCATAAATCAAAACCGCCAAATCAATGATCATAATCAGTAATGTACACAAAAACGGAAGTAGTTTAATAGTTGTGATTGAAGAGAAAGATATCTGATCACTTCCGGGAAGCAGCCTTGTTTTTACGGTTGCGATTTAGGCCTTCCTTCTCATCTTCAGCTTTCCACTGCCGCCATCCCTCGAAATCGATCAAGGCTTGCATGCATCCCCACTGGATACAAAAGGACATTAGTAAGGAATCTCTTTATTCTAAAGAAACCATCAAAACTTACCTCTGTGATCTTTCGCTCCAGCCAAACCAAACTAACAGGCTTAGTCAAGAAATCATTACAACCTGCAGCCAATGCTTCTCTCCGATCTGAATCGAGTGAACTTGCAGTCAAAGCCACAATGATAACAGGACATTTAAATAAAAGCGGCGATAAAAGATCTTCTTCTTTGAGAGCATCTTGATCGTCGTCGTTGAAAACACCGATCTTGTTTCGTCTTTCCAGCCTTCGTATCTCTTTGGTGACCTCGATCCCCGACAGAACAGGCAGCTGAATATCCATAAGAACTAAGTGATAACCCCCCTCTCGCCATTTCTCGATTGCTTCTTTCCCGTTATTTGCAACGTTTGACCTTATTTTTCGCTTTCGCATGAAAGCTTCCAAAATCTTTTGATTGATAATATTATCTTCAACTATAAGAACTTTGATTGGAGGAACAATTCCATCCAGCATCGACACGATTGATGGCGACAACGAGTCTGAATCTTCTTGACGCTTTGGTCTTGACTTCCTCTGCGAGTGCGAGCGAATCTGCGATGAAGCGCTCTCTTTTCGCATGCCGTTAACGTTCATCTTACTAATGGATTTCAGATCTTCCTGATCCGATCTAGATTCGTCTCTAGTAGTTACTTCGTCAGGCTTTGGCAAGAGTGACTGATCCAAAACCTCACCCTGCTGTTGCGTGACCTGTGGTTGAACCCCATCCTGCTGCAGCTGAAGGTGGTCATTAGTAAGAGCTATGGTAGAGGGTCCATTTAACGGACTGTGGACTTTCGGCTGATGATTTGGGATCAAACTGATAGGAGAACCAGAATGAGGTGTAGAAGAGTGGAGAATTCCGTGAATAGAATTGGCAGATGAATGTTGTGATTGTAGATCTTGAGCTAATTCAAGTGAACCATGTCCAGCGGATCGAGACTGCCGCTCCGGTGTTTCCGCCCGAGGTCGACTTTGTACGGGTTGCGCTTGTGGCCTACCATTTACCAGCCCTGCTGGAAGTAATGAACCGTCAATCGATGTTACAGATTGGACAGATTGAGGCCGAGAATTGTAGCTAGGCTTCGGTCCTTTTGGAGGTACGGTTGAGTATAGACGACCATATGAGTCTTGCTCGACAACTACATTGCCAGGCAAGTGCAACGTTTTGGGCATTATGGGGAAATATTCTGCATTTCCATCGGGAGCAGATGTAATCGAGTTTGGCAATGGCATACTGGACGGTAGTAGATCTTCGCTAACTTCAATGATGAATGCGTCTTGCATTGACATGCCATCTGGGAAAAACTGATCTAAGACATTCCAAACGACTTCATCTGCCTGCAATATTCGATCTAAATAGATCAATCAATGTTATGGTAACACAAAGGTGGTTAGGTTTTTCACTTACCGGTTTTATCACTTCCGTTTGTGCCGCCAGCTGTATTGCTACTGCTGCTTCCTTTCTCCGCATGAATGGAATGATGATGATGTCCATGGCTACGATTTTTGCTGTGATTGTGAGAACATCGCCCAGAACTATCAAAACATTTAGTACTTCTGTATTCAAATGCCAAGTTGTTTGATTGCTTTCAAATTACCTTTCGTGACCAGAGGCGCTTGATTCCGAGGAACTATTAACAATAACATCTGTCATCGGCTCGCTACCCTTTTTTTTCTTTCGATGAGAGATAACTTGACTACTCGGCAGACTTATCTTTACTATCAGATCAGGCGAGTCGTAAATCCGACCAAGCGACGTACTGAACTTGAGAATAAGATGCGTCTTTAAATCATCTGTAGTAACAAAAAACAAAGGTTAACACGGATGTCCTACATTCAAGAAAAAAGACGTGAAAGGAAGCATCATATGGAATAACTATCGCGAACTTACCAACTAATTCACCATCTCCTATTGCGATCGTCGTAGCTGTCCCTCGTGGCCGCTTCACCCACACTCGCCGTTTCTTAACATCCATCTTAAAACTCTAGACACAAATGCAAAGAATAAAAAAGAGACAAGTACGAAATTCCGTGCTAAATTAAAGCAGAGAATCAGATAAGGATTAAAATATCAAGGTTGTGGATGCATGAAGGGATCATCTATCGACTGAAGAAATTGACTGGGGTGACGTGAAAGTACTTTGACCAACTTTTCGTTATGTTGTAATGTCTCTAAAAAATACTATTACAGCTATTATGCGTTTGGTGGTTTTGCAAAGCTATTACCCTGCCAGTCAGGCTACGTAGTCGTTAAGACGGACTGGACTGTCAGTCGACTTGCTGGTAAGAATTTGGTAAACATTAAATAAGATGTTTGAACACGTTTGGTTTGCAAAGCTCTTCGGAACAAGCTATACATTTGAAAATCAGAATATAACACCTGTAAATTTGTAGTCGATGTGTACAATTATTACTTGAAATATACCAATTTACTAAAAATACTCATACAAAAATTGCTTCGCCAATGCCCAAAGAAGAGAACAGTATTATAATAAACGACACGCTTCAATTTGCTTAATTTAACCGAATAATATGAGATAATGGAACAAAACAAGCAAAAGCGGAAAAACAACACCCATATAGTAGTAGCAAGCTAGACTGCAAAGGCATGTACATAATTAGAACAAACTAATGAACAAGCTTAACGAGAGAACCAATGCAAAACATCCGTCAAACGACAAAATAGAACAACGAAACAGACAACAAATATCAAACGATAGAGATAACAAGGTTGATAATAATAAAACGAAAATAAAGAGGTGGTTTTTGGGCCAGGCCAAAATCCCGTGCGATCCATGCATATGTTCTACCAAATTCCTAATTAACTCAAATATTCAGACAGATACAATTTCTTCATTGTACAGATAGATGTCACACAGTCCCTGATGTTATTCCCGGACACAAAAGACAGATTTTTGATAATACTAATACTAATGGTAAGAATGAGAATAATAGTATATAATCAATGGAAAAAACTGACAATAAACAAGCACATAAATGAAATATGACCGAATGACATCTAATGATTCAAGCAGGAGAAAGTAAGCAGAAATGATAGAACGGTTTTCGAACTATCAAACTTACAACGCAGTGCGAGAATTATGAATAGAATACACAAAAACCATAACCTTCCGTAGTAGCGCCATTATAAGAGCAAAATATTACACGAACAAAATGATGTCAAATCAAACAAAACAAAACAAGCCAAAACCAGAAAAATGTTCAATCCAAGTAGTAGCATTCTCTATATCTGGATTTATGCGCTGAATTAAAGATTATAACATTCGGTTACTTTCCAACCAAAAACCCTGGGATTGATGGACCACCGTGGGAAAGACTTATCTTTCTATCAGTCGACGTTGTACCTGTATTTCCCACAAAGCTGTTTTGAACGTTTACAGTATTATTTGGCATGCTCGCTGTCCCGTTCGTGTTTTGTGAGGAATTGACATTATTAGCCACACCATTTCCTTGTGAAAGTCCATTACTGCCAACCGAGTTGTTGTGCGAAGCATTCGAGCGCACTCCCAAAGGATTCTTTGAGAATGACAACCGGATACCGCCTTTAACGCTGTTTGACAATCCACGCCCATATAGCTCGGTCAACGCACGAGTAGCGTATGCTACGTCTTCAAATTCCACGAAGCACATCGGACCATTCATCTTCGTTCTAAAACATAGTCGCTTGTAACCGCGCTGTCGAGAGAACAGAGCCTTCAATTCATCTTCAGAAGTATTCATTGGCAGATTGCCAACGTACAGAGTGTTGCAAGGAGGATTCTGGTCAGCCGGATTTGCAGGTGGAAGAACCCGGCCTCCATTCTGCAAAGCCTGCAGAGAAGCAGCAGACCCGCTTGATGGGAATGGGCCAGAATTCTGTTGTCCACCGCCTGAGGAAGGCGTAGACGAAGGTGGGGTAGGCAGAGAAGGAGCACCACTAGGAGCAGATTGCGGAGAAGTGTTATTCAACGACATATTCGAGAAAACACGAGAAGTCGATCCGGGTGCAGTAGCAGTAGGTGCGGCGCTGGACCTTCTATTTTTGTCATTTGCGATTGGCCACTGCTGTCCTGGTGCGCCAGCTGCAGTAGAAGGGGCCATGGGAGTTCCCTGACTAGAGCCCATCATGCTCTGCGATGGTTTCGAAGACGACCCCCCCGATCCACTGCGGGAAAGCCAAGCAACTGGATCCTTAACCATATCATCATACTCTTCATCATCGCGACCAGCTGACTCGAGCAAGACAGACTTTCCGGTCACACGAGGGAATCCAGATGACGCTCCAGGCGGTGCGATGGATGAGATCTGAGAACTGACACCGTCAGGAAACGATCCGCGAGGAGATGATGGAGAAAAAACGTCTGGATAAAAATCTGAAGGACGGGCTGGTGCCTGTGAGAGATCCAATGCCTGACCAGGGAGCCCTTCAAACTGGTTTGGGGGAAAGTTAAACTTTGACGACGGTTTAGTCGACTGATTCTGGGCGCTTGAAGTCAGAATTTGAGATTGCTGAGTCACAGGCAAGCCATGCTGTGCTGGAGACTGTTGAGACGATGCGAGCGGTCCACTCAGATGATGCGAAGATGATGAGAAAGGCTGCTTGGCGGCGAAATTGAGATTGAACGACTGATCAAACACGGGTTTTGCCAAAAACTCACAAATCAGCGGGCCGCCAGAAAGTGGCGAGCCAACCGCACTGAAGCTCGACGCGCCGTTTGGAGTGCTTCCAAGCTTTGAACTCTTATGCGGATCAAAGATGTCGCCTCTAGATGCTAAAAAGTCGTGTGCCTCTAGCGCCGAGTTGTATAGCTTGAAGTACACGACGCCAACCGCGCCAGACGAGTACTCGTCCTGCGACAATGAGATAAGTTCGGCTTTCGCATAGTCTCTGGCGAACGTGAACATGAGATGGAACTCGCGAGCGGTGATATCACGCGGCAGATTTTTTATCCGGATAGGGAACAACGTATTCGTGTCCTCCAGCGAGACCGGTGATATCGGCCGGAACGGCGAAATATTTGGCGAGAACGAGGGCGCGGTCATCGGTAATGAAGAGAACGTAGGATGACCAATGCTCGGCGAAGATGTAGTCATCTAATCGAAGCAGCTGAAAAAAAAAATGTAAAACACGTTTCCTAGACCGAAACCAGGACTTTTATCCAATTTTTTTTGAATGTTTACCGAGCGACGATTCGTGAACAGAACGTGATTCAAAAATGCAAATAACTTACAAACGCGATAATTTGCACCGTCGATTCTTCTGCTGTACGTGACGAAAAGTTGAGTCGTAGTGCAAAACGATGCGGTGGTGGGAAAGAAAATGCGATGAGATGATACGAGATGAGTTGAAATGCGATACGAAAAAAAGAAAAAGGGGGAAAAAAAGTCAGGAAGGGAATTTGAGGGAAATAGGGAAATCCGGGTGAGATGGAGCAGCGAAGTAGGGTTATATTCAGATGAGTTAGGGTTAGTATCCAAAACAATGCAGCAAGATCAAAAACAAGCGGTACCATTAGTGTACGCAAAACACACTCATTTCTACCGCATTATTTTTGGTACCTCATCGGTACCCGTCCTTGCCTGATTCTGTTCACTTTTGGGCTCAACTACCCAAAGGAGATCCAACGCGTTTATTGTATCAAAAATAGCAGTTATCAATCATCCGTTTTTGGTCCTTTCACAGGTCGACAGGCAGGCCGACAGATTGTCGAGCAGATAGCGACGCTGGATGAGTGGGCCAACTAGCGAATTGTCCGAACGAACTGAACGAGAACCAAATCGAGAAATAGATGTGTGTGCATGAGATGATGAAGCAATTGCATTACTAACTGAACAGTTCACGTTAAATTTCGATTTCTACAAATTTCAGCCTCCGCAGGCCAGACTGTCAGCCTCGTCCAACGTATGCTTTACAACCTGATTTTGTGTATTTGCAGAATCTCGTGTCAGTTTCCTTGCGAATGTTGCTAGGGCTGTCTGGTGGAAGCGTAGAAGGCTGCCGGTGATAGTCAAGAGGGACAAGGACAGATGAGATGAGGAAGCAGAAGCGAGAAAACAATGCGATGAGCACCGACTCCAAATGCGGAAATGAGACGTACC
>JAKTSW010000081.1:0-62013 GCA_030580435.1 Babjevia anomala
TGTATCGTAGTTTGTTGCGAATAAATAGGGTATTTGCGTAGCTGTATACGAAGTCATCAGATGAATAGGGGGGGCAAATGAGTACGCCATGATTTACGTTATAGTTACGGTGTTGGGGCATTTGTGGGTTCTGCCTCAATCGATGCTGGGACTTAATCAGAGAACTGTATTCCTGTCTTCCAGGATATGTTTCAGCAAAGCTTTCCAAATCAAGGTGGTTGTGAACGATATGGGTCCGATGCTTCGACCCTTATGGTCAGCCAGGGTATCTGTATGAAAAACAACCGACAAGCCATATGACACTCGCTGGGTTCCATTCAACAGCGCATAAATTCTAAAAGCGAAGGACATTGCTCGTCTTCTTTAACTTATCGAGGTCAGCTTGACGC
Organism: Babjevia anomala; assembly: GCA_030580435.1. Taxonomy (NCBI): domain Eukaryota; kingdom Fungi; phylum Ascomycota; class Lipomycetes; order Lipomycetales; family Lipomycetaceae; genus Babjevia; species Babjevia anomala. The sequence continues at coordinate 390 of JAKTSW010000081.1, forward strand.
ATTGCGCTGCCTTTTCGAAGATATTTCATTGCTCTACCGAAGACGCGAAGAGGGAAAAAGAGAAATCCAAGCCATGTTAGATGTGCAATATGCTCCACAAAAAAGAGACCTCGTTAGTATACCGGAGTGGTCAAGTGACAGATGGCAAATCAATGCCTCGCTGGGTACCTTGGCCCACGTTAACGCTGCAACAAACTCAATTAGTACAGCTCATCTCGGATTCTTTCATTTGGCTGAGTATTTATCTTTGTTCCGCCATTGGCATCCACAGCCACCTCATCCAGTGTGTCCGGTAATATAAACCGAGTAAGAAAATACGGATGATACTTACAGTAATCAGCTGATCCAAATAGATCAGTAATAGTATATACGACAAGGTCTTGACTTAACAGAGTAGTTAAATCAAATTGTAAATCGGAGTACAATTCGAATGGAATTTAGAGAATAAAATAAAAATTAAGGATTTCACGAATTCCACTTATTAAACCCATTTTTTCCCGATATCGGGCTCCTTTCCTACACGTACCAGTACTTACGTTACAGTAGTAATTTGTATAAGAAAAGACCTGAGATAAGCCACAGAGAGATGGCGCGAGTATGGGACTGAGGAGCGAGTTGAGTGAGAGGCAGGTCAGAATGCTGGTGGGTGAAGGAGTTTAGTTTTGGCGTATGCGGGGATGGCAAGCAGGAATAAAGCGGGCGGGGGTCTTGATTTCTCCCCAGGCATAAATCATGGTTGATCACCATTAGCAAGGCGTTGGGCTGCCGTGATATTGAAACCGTTAGTGTTAGATTGACGAGTGTATGATACCTAACTTGTAAGATGTCTCGCTGTTCTCTTTCGCTAATGATGAGTGAACTAGTAAATATGCGATGTCTGTACATTTCCAATACACTTATCTTACAATATTAACCAAGCTATTAGACTAAACAAGCCCGCCACAATACCCATGCTCACGCGTTCAGCTCTGATAGCATCACCAGCACTCTTAGACGGAATGGGACTCGCCTCCCCCGACGCTGTAGAACTAGCACCTGATTCTGTAGAATTAGCATCCGACCCCGTCGTCGCAGTTCCATTACTCCCCGCCGCGGTCGTCGCCGCGGGCGTAGCAATCTGGTTCACGAGGAGGCCCTGCACGAAACTCAAAGCGTCCAACTCCCCACCCAACCCCGCAGCCGACGCATTCCCCGCCGTTCCAGTCCAGGTAAACGGACACCCGCTCCCATTCAGTCCCTCAGTGCAGACTTCCGCAGCTGCTTCCGCGGAACTGGCCAGTTTCGGGGTGATGCTCGAGGAGGTGTAGGGGGCCACTTCGATGGTATCGATTAGCCAGCGTCCGAGAAGGCCCTTGTATGCTTGCATCTCGATCGTACAGGTCCCCAGGTATTCGCAGGAGACTTCGGTCGCGACGCCGTTGGGGAGAAAGACGGAGAGGGTTTGGTTGAGTAGGCCGGTGAGTTCGCCCTGCCATTTCGTCTGGGCGGCGCCAGTCGTGATGTTGTACATGTGCGCTGCGCCGCTGATGTAGAGGCCTGCGGTGTATGAAAATTGGATTTTGGTTAGATCGGTGCAGTTCCCTGTTGTGCTGGCCCCGTCGTAGACGTTCCAGTTATCGTCGATCAGACCGATAGAGGTGGACCAGTCGTAGGCCGTAGAGGCCCAGTCGGAATAGGTACTGTTGCCAGTATAGCGGGCGAGGCGGGAGGCAAGTTGGAAGAAGGCACCATTGGACGCGGCATTTTTATACAAATAGCCGGCGTTGTAAGAAAAGATCTGCCAGCGCAGGCCACCGCCGCAGGTGGAGGTATCCCAGCGAGCAACATAGTCGTTGTAAACGAAGTCTGCCAGATCGAACCAGGTCGTAACTGGGGCTCCTGGGAGTTGTGATTCGGCTGCTGACATGGCTGCGAGAGCCCAGATTCCCTGGTCATCGTTCCCCTCCGTTGTAGATTGATTTGTAGACATGAAGTCGCTGTTCGGTCCTTGCTGAGCTAGGATCCCTTGGCTCACAATGCCATTGTACTGGTCATCGCCGGTCAACCGCCAGTATTGGACCAAAGCATCGAACAAAGCTCCAGCCTCCCACCAACTGTATGGGCTATCCAGGACTCCCACTGTCTGCCCAGGCTCATTGCCTTGGTAGTATCCAGCCATTCCACTCGCGATGGTTGAGGCAGCCGACTTGATGGAGGCTGTGGTATTCTTAGCATGTGCTCATACGTTCATGGCAAGAGGGGTTGATCTCCTACCAGGACTGCTCGAATCCAGACTGATACCGTGGACAGGAAAACATGAAAGCGCCGCGAGGGCAGCGAGTGACTTGATTTGGACCATAATGAAGGTAACTGCACAAAGGAGAGATGAGAGGAAAAGAAAACGAGTGACTCTCTCAAACAACGATAGAGAGGAGGTTTCAGGCAGCAAGTACTAGACATTTGTTAAGGTTAATGTTCTTCAGCGGATATGATTGGCCGTGTACAGGATGTGTTGAAACCTTAGTGCGTCAGGCATCAGAATCACGCCAGAGACTAATTAAAAAACCGGGAACCGGCGGTTACAGACATGAGGACCAGTAGTAGTTGTATTGGGAAATGGCAAGATGCCGGAGTTATAGCTCCATATCACTGTAAATTAGCTCATTCAGTTCCAGTCGTCTCTTGCTTAGTCATCCATGCCACGTGATACGCCTTACGTGACTGGCACAAGAAGCCCCAATGCAACCCTCATTCGAATCTCCAAAGAGACTTAGAGTACCTGCCAGACCAGAGTTCGCCATCACCGGATCAGGAGGCTGCAGGTTTCCACAGTTAGGGTAGGGAGCTTCGCGGGGACTGTCACCCCGAGGCGTACGATTGTTTCTATTGTGCATGCAACCGCCTCGGCTTTTGCCTCGATTAGTTGGATATCCTGAGGTCCAGTGAGATAAAGCTGAGTAGAAGTAGCGAAGCAGTGGGCGGAGGGTGTAAGCAGAAGCCGCGACAATACCAAGACTAGGCTCGATAGTAAAAGACATGGCAAGAGCTCTGTATAGCAGGTCAGCAAGAGGACAAAAGTAATGGCTGAAAGTTAAGACCGATATACGTTGTTGCAGAGAGGTAGTTTTGCAACTCAGCACAATCTCTCTCCAATGTGCTTAGTTTTGGAGATGAGCTAATCAGAAATAGGCGTTCATATACCTCCTTTGTGGGTGTACTGGAAGTAGTTTCCACAATCGAAACTTCATCCTCTAGCTCCGACACACCAGTGCACACCATCGCCGTGTCACTGTTTCTCAGACCCAACCAAATACATTATTTTGAAGAGGTAGGATACTTCCACTCTCCAAATCTTAACTGCTCGACTAGTGACGATATCAAGAATGAGTTGAATTGTACTTGCAGTACAGGAATGAGCTTCTCGTGGCACAAATATGGCTGCACCGACGTGTTTTACGAAAGGCAAGGACTAGAGAAGCCTGCAGGATGGCAAGACAATCCTATAGGAAGAAAAAAGTAGATGGCTCTTAGCTCTTAACATGTTTAGACATTGAGTATGTCAAAGCGTGGGGCATATGTTGCTTATTCATCAGGCATTTGTATTGGTTTATGGCACTTTCCTTTTGGTTCTACAAAATTTGCATATCGTAGTCGTGATTAGACTCAATATCTTCATAAGCAGCTCTAACATGAGGCTGGAGGCATCTGTAATGCTTCAATATCGTTTAGCTAACTAAAATGTCCTAACTAAAATAGTTTTGAACATAATATAATTTCACAGTAATTTTACAGTTGCGGCCATACCAAGGTGAAAACACAGTTCCCCGTCCGATCAACACCAGTTAAGCATCTTTGGGCCTACTCAGTACTGCGGTGGGAGACCACGCTGGAATCGTAGGTGCTGCAATTTTTTTTTGGTTGGTGACAATATTATACTCTACATGTGAAGGATTAATAATTTATTAGGCAGCGTTTAATTACTTTAAAAAGCTACTATAGTTGACGTGTTGGTGACTTGGCTGCCGTTTTCGGCATTCTTTTCTCTTTTTTACGCTGCCTTTTCACTCGCTTAAATTTTAGTGCTGCAGTACTTGATCACAAAATCAATCTTCGCGAAAACTTGAACATTCCTTCTGTCGTAGTAAGTTATGATAATCTGCTATCACATATTTTCTATTCCTTCATAAATTACTTGTGAAATTAACCATGACTATACGTTGGAACGTTAAGTATATTTTATACTATAATTTATCTATTATTAAAGTTTCTTTTATATATTCCCTTATTTTTTATATTTATAGATATATAAGTAATAGAATATAAAAGTAGAAAATCTAATAATATCTCATTAATTTAATAGAAAGTACTCTTAAAACTGTCTTATCTCCTAAGAAATACTCTCATTAGAATATACAATCTTACAGTAGATAGATATTCTCTATGGGTCGATTACTTTTACTAGCCGTTGAGCTGTCGTATATCAATCAGACATCTGTGTATCTATTTGGTCCACCTTGGCAAGAAATGGTATTTCTTTTCGCCCGAGGACTCGATGGCCTCTGCCTCTTTGTCCTCCCAACTTATATGATGAACTGCGAGCACTGTCACGTGTTAGCGTTAACCCACCCGGTTCCCCTTAGGATAGACTTACCGATAAACAAAAATATCGCAATCATTGGTAGAGGCCAAGCAGTCTGTGCCAAGTTGGCCGCACCATTTCCGTCGTCCTTGACAGCAAGGAGGCATAGAAGGCAAGAAACGGCACCAAAAATGATATGTGCTGCGAAACGTAGCCAGGACACTGTGTTGAAGGCGCGGACATTGAGAAGGCCAAGGATACCCATAATAATGATTGCAAAGCCCGTCGCAATAAAAAAGTACTCGAACTTGATAGGAAGATCTCGGTTAGCGCGTCTAGACTTGTCATATCGTGCAACTTAGCGATTCATTGTGTATGGAGAAGCTTACTATCAGAAGGGCGGTGTTGGTTGACGCGTTGTACTGACTAAGGACCTCGTCACCACCAGATACGGCCACATCCTCTGGTCCTTCGAAGCCGTAAGTGTCCATAATGGAGTTCAGAACTTCGGCTGCAATATCCTCCAAAGCAGTCAACCCAGCGACATTGGCGGTCACATTGGCCATGTTCGAATCAATATAGTCTGTAAGCGCTGTTCGAAGGTCACCCACGAGCTGATTCATCTTATCGTTGACTTCGGTAGGGTCCGTTGGTGGGTACGCATTGAATGTACTGTTCACGGCGAGTTGAACAATCTCGATAAATTTATTAATACCACTTGCATCGGCTGAAACTGATATCGACGAAAAGCTGGCTGCCACAGTTCTGGCAAAAGCACTGGTTGTAATTTAGAAAACAGCAAGTGGGAATTTGGCAACAGAGTAAAGGTGACTTACTTGTATGCTTCCATAATCTTCTGCCAGATGACAAATTGGGACATACCTGATAGGGAAAGCACGAGGGCGGCATGAAAGGGGAAATGGAGAAACGACCACACTTGTTCGTGAAACGAGCCAAAATGATGGCTATTGAGAGTGTCGAAATAGAGCATGTAGAATAAGTACTACAAGGCAGTATCGGTCAGCTGGCGTACAGAGTATTTTAAAGTGAACAAATTAGGGTGCCGAACTCACAATAGAAGTGATGGCACCAACAAGGCACCCAATGTTTGCAGGTGTCCAATGATTTTGATTTTGGGAGATCTAACCATACGTTAGTTGGGTTAGGCTCCTTGCCGAGTTAGAAAGGAGGACCAACCTTGGCAACAGTCCTAAGGATATCAATCACACCCTCACCCACTACACAAGATGTCAGTTGCAGTGTTGAAGCGAGCGACAGTCAGGGGACTTACGGATGTATAGTGTAAGAAGGCTCATGCGCTCGATCAAGTGTGTTCCTTTAAATGTGACTACTTTCCATTGAGAGGAGACTGTGATGTTGAGGACCATCTCAGCAACTGCAATGACGTAGAATGCCTTGAAGGCAGGAGTATTGGACCCCGAGAAGGCACTGTTGTACTGAGTCAGTGGGCGCCAGATCCAGAAAATACGGACTTACAAGCTGATCCCCAGGTATATCATGGCTGCACAGAATGATCCACCTGCTATCAAGCCTAGTGGAAGTTTAGTGTTCTTATACTCGCGAACGTGGTACAACACTAGGAGGTATTGAAGGGCAAGGACGAGTCTCGAAACCATCAAGATCAATGCTGTTAGAAGTCAGTCATTAAGACTCTGCCTAGATACGATTGGATTGTTCATACCCATGACCTGCAGTTGCGAGTTCTGGTCCAGGGTGTCAAATTTAGGACCAGAGACCGCCAGGCCGACCATTACTCCTAGATGAGCACCTTTCCCAATACGCGTCAACAAGCTATCAGAGACGAAGCGGATATCGTAAAGACTGGTTAGACACCAAGTAAACCACAGAATGCAGAAAAATCCGATATAAGACGTAAGCGTTGTTACATCGTTGATTTCGTGAACATCCGAGAAGGTAGTCAGGTTGGCCACGAAGAACAAGTCGTAGAAGAGCTCAATCGCGGTTGATTCCTCGTGCCTCTCGAAGTCTGGAAGCTCATCCAAGAGAGCTGTATCGACGTGATTGATGCCTTGCATGTCCATATTGCTGCCTTCCTTGGAGCTCACTAAGGGTTCCATCTTCCTGGTGTTCTCCCTGGTCAACACCGGGCTCCCCACCAGCCTCAGCCTTGGGGTCACATTGCTCTGCTTTGGTTTTCGTTCTACCATGGTGTCTGCTACGATGGGTTGAAAAACAAGCGGAATCAACGCAGGTGATCCTGGAAAGGATGAAGGATGTCTTGGGGTGGAAGGAGACGGTGGTGGAGAGCACAGGCGGTTTTTTTTGCTCCTGAGGGGGGCCTGCAAAGGACAGTGGAAAGGCGGCCCCTCTCCTGCAAGTGATAGTATGCATGTTGGTTTAGCTGCGATGAGAAATTCCTGCAGTACAAAATATGTGCGGAACCAACAGCAGGGTGGTAGCTGAACGGTTAGTCTCCCTGCAGCAGGTTGATCGTTCCATGGGCGAGATGAATATTCACCTAACCTTACGCGCCCGTGCCCACATTAGACTCGGCCGCAAATAGATTTTCTAGGGGATTATTTTGATCATTTAAACCTAGAGGATTGCAACAGATGGGCTGGTATTAAAAAGGCCCATTTTCAGGGCGGGAATGAAGTGATTCAGGCTGATTTATAGCAAATTTAGGTACATAGTTTATGCTTGTTATTGTGTGCCGCATCATATCGCTCGACTTAATTACCGAAGCGACCGCACTATTACTTAAAGTGTTCTAGCCCCGATTCGATCAAGCAAGGGGTGTTTATTATCTTCTCCTGATTGGTCCAGGGTGCATCAAGGATGCTTGCCAACAAAGAGGGCCGAGGAGGGCCGAATATTGGCCAAATCGGATCCACGCGCTTATACTTGCTAGTAAAGCAGGGAAAATACGAAAGGTAATATTGGGCAAAACACAAATCCCGGCGCTTATGCTGACGTACCTCACAGTGTGCACTTTCTCAAATTCTTATCGCCTGGTGAGGGAGGGTCTGGGGTACTGTAGAACCGCGGAGCGCGCCCGCCCGCTACCCTCACAGTAATCTTAACCTATGATTTGGCGCTGGATATAACGAAACAGGCACTGAATTTTCGTTATATGTAATATATTACCCTCCTTACTCGATATGTAATCATAAACACCGATTTATCAAAGCTTCGCTCTCGTGTTTCTACAAACCGGTGTCAACAATACAGAGGCCGACACATTAGTTCAGGCCAAATATGTCAGTGGAGAATACGATTTGATGAGTAAAGCTAATGTAGATTATCGTTTAGCCAATGCAAGGCAACAACCCTTACCCCGCTTCATGAAGGCATACGCTCAGCAGGCAGTGGAACAGAGATGTTCTAGCATGCCTAAATTTCATTCACATTCTAAACGGGTACCGCGAGAGTGATGTGACTCGCTCCATCCGGTCGAGTTATCGCTCGTCCATTTTTACAGAGGTTTTCGTTATATCAAATATCGTTATATCGAAACTTGACTGCAACGTCTGTAAAAGAATTGGCGTCGTGAAAGTAAAAGTGTCAAAAATTCTCTAAAAATGTGGCGTGATGTCATCGATTTTTGGACATTTCATATAGATATTTAGATGATATTTAGATTATTTAACAGCAACTACAATACGGCCTTTTATTAGACTTTCACCTTCTTCAGCAGATATATATCTATCTTCTGTGTCATTTTTAGCTACTTCCTCCAGATGCATATCATGTTTCTGAACCTTTTTTGTCGTTCGTTCCCATATCTTCTTTTCTGCTTGCAATATCACATCGCGTAATTCTTTGACCGAATACCTGGATTTATTCTTCAAAATGGCGCGTTTTCTTTTCTTGATTTTTGTTAAGTATGCTGCGAAGATTTTCAATCTAGCGTTCAAGGCTTATTCGACGCGTAGACTTTCGTTTGCTTGCACTGCTGGTAAGGGTAGTGGATTTTCTGTTGCTTCAGCCTGCAGATAACGGAGCGCTTTTTTTCGATCGATTCAATGGAAACCAATCCTGCTTCGCGCCAAGCTGACGCAATATTATTGCTGAAAAGCTCGATTCTCTTGCTTGGACGTATGCCTCCAACCACTCAAGCTCTATTGTATTTTAGACACGATGCCGTGCCGCAAAGCATTTCTAAGGACTCGAAAGGCTGCAAGAGCTCACGCTGAAGCTCAAGGGCGGAAGCGAGTTCAGGCCTAAACCAACCAAACCCCAGCAGGCTGGCTAATTTGTCAATACAGCAGCAGCATTAGAGCCCATCTCTAATCCTGCAGAGGAGAAGCCATAAAGTAGCCTTAGGGGACAGTACATTTTTGGCTAGTACTGTCTCTTACATTCTTATAATAAAGCCATCACAACAATCTTACAGACTTCGAATTTTGTGACTGCTGTGCAGCATATGAAGAGGCACTTTAGCCTGTAGTAGGAACCTACAATTGCTAGTGATAGTAGGAACTTACCGTTTGGAGATCCCCACTAGTAAGCGGTCAACAATGAAAGGTTGTCTAGAAGACATTCTCGCAGGCGGACTATGTGGCTGCCATGTCATATATCTTTCGGCACCATCGCGTGCGTGTGGTGAAGGAAATGCCAAGCGAGAGCGAAGAAACGGCTTAGAGACGGTTCATGAATGCAGTGACTGGTAACGGAATGGTGCTTGTCATGCAGATGCGGAACTATCAGAAAGTGGTTCTAGCTTAGAAGAGATTACGATAAGAGCATGCTGTTTTAGCATTCCCTACTTCATCCTAAGGAACGCATATCGATGATCCGTCTTCTTCCACTTAAAACAGCGTAATCAAAATAGCATGCCATTATAAGCTCGGAGGATAAGTTATCTGGTAACGGAATAATTTTAATTATACTTGAGTTAAATTAAGTTATTTTCACTTAATCTTAATTTATATAAAAACTCTTTACTTTTTATTTAATTAATTTTTTTTTATGGATATGGAAAGAATTCACCGCTTAGCAGTTTAATTACTTATTAATATATCAGATTATAATTCAAATAATTATATTTAAATATAATTTAGCATTAATTCTGATAAGGTTACCAAAGTATAATCCCGTCCTTGCCAACAATCTTCCCCACGTCAGCATCCCTCTCTCCCTCCACAACACTCTTGAGCAGCTTCCCACCAATACTCGGATGCCCACCCCCCATCTCCTTCACCTTCTCCCGCATGTTTCCCAGATCCGTAGTCAGAAACCCGGGCCCGACACCCCAGACTTTCACCCCATCCTCCTTCAACTTGTGGTTCCAGTCCAGCAGCATCATGTTGAGTGCCGTCTTGCTGCAGCGGTATGCAATCGTCTCGAAGTCCACCTTCTTGGGCCACCCGGCCGGCTGAGGCGGCGTGGAGAAGTACGCCACGCTTGCTAGCGTGATTTTGGAGAGACCCGTCACAAAGATCAGGCGGGGGTCGGCCGACTTGAGCAAAAGCGGCATGAATGTCCAGGTCATGACCTGCGTCCCGGCAACGTTGACGTCGTAGGCCTTGGTGAAGGAATCGCGAAGAGAAATTTTGCCGGCGACGAATTCGGAGTCGAAGGCGGCCCCTAGGAGATGTTAGTTCGCATGGAATGTCATAAGATATAGGGAGGCGTGCATACCAGCGTTGTTGATGAGGACATCGATGTGCCCTAGACTGGTCTTGACTTGCTCGAAAGCCTTCTCGATCGACTCGTCATTAGTGAGATCGACTAGGATCGGTTCAACGGTATTGGTCGACTTTAGACATTCCTTGTGGAGGGTCTCGATCGCAAGCTTGGCCTTCTCTATAGAACGACTGCCGAGAAGAACGTGGTAAGCCTTGTCGGACTGCAGAAACGATTTGACGGTCTCGTAGCCAATGCCATTGTTGCCGCCGGTGATGAGAACAACCTTTGGGGACGCCATTTGTTATTTGCTCTTAGTTCGCTGAGTAGTTATCTTCAGTCTCGTTTGTTGAGTGACTTGAGTTGCTTATGCTGAACTTGAGCATTCTGCCAGTGACTTGCCCTGCCTCTTTATATCATGTTCAGCTCTAAAGGAAGTGGTAAAGCTGTCTCGTGGGCCGGAGATAATTGGCGATTGCTCCGGATGAGATCCAAAGGATGCTATTGACGAGGCAGCATGACGCTTGCTTGTTACGTTGCTTAAACTAATAAACAATGGATTCTGTGCGCATACCAGGGCTTGAATGGAGCTAGGGTTAGTCACATCGTGAGTGACAGTGCGGAATTAAGTTCGACAGGTGGCTTACATCCGCTTAACTCCATTAGGGACATTAGGGACATTAGGGGCTGCAGGAGAAAGGTGGTGATTGTTATTATGTAGGCATTATATAGCTAGCGTTAACGCTAGTGCAATACTAGCAGGAGGGACCGAGCTGGCTGGCGATTGTTAACTTTAATTTTAAAAAGTAATTCTAGTGTAGAGATTTAAATCGAGCCGCGCCAAAAAGTGGGAATGCAGGTCAAACCACTTCGAGGGTGGTCAGCCGCTTTACTGATGTGCAGGCTGTTCTACTTGACTCGATAAGCCATACAAGTGAGACAGTTAAAGTAAACTCAAAACAGATGACACTAGGCGCGGAGGGTCGGGCTGGACGATCGGAGAATTCTAGTTAGGTTCGGCGAGCTGATTCTTAGCTTCGATCAGCTCGAACCCACTCCTAGCCGTGGGTTCGTATGTCCTGAATATGATAGGATGCCTTGTTGTTTATACATTATAGTTCTGATGAAATGCAGCTAGGCGCACATTTCCCTTTTCGGTTACCTTGGTCGGAATTTTGTATCTGACCTTGTTATGGCATGCCGCTGTAGAATGGATTAGCATAGATGGGCATTACCCCCTGGGGCTCCCGACGTTGCTCTACTTTTTTCAAGAAGCTAGTACGTCAAAACAAAGATATGCAAACCTTAGGTAGTTTCAGTGCCGGAGGATGATCCTAATTTTGAGTGACTCATTTTTCAATTGTCCCTGCCTTACTGTCGTCCTGGCCCATTAAGAATCACCAGAAGAGGGCTCCCCCACATCTTGACAAGCTTAACCACTGTGATAAGGGGAGCACTGGCATTCGGCTCGCCTTTTAGCAAACTCCATCTACGCCAGAGTGCAGTTTGAATACTCTTATTTATAGCTAGCCATCAGATTGGTGCGTAGGATTTTGCTAGCGTTCGTATTGGCCGAACTTATGATTTTAACGAGGCAAGTCCATCTGTGCAAACAGGTTGCAACGCCGTGATCCTGCATCAGATGCAAGCAGCAAGTTCACCTTTCCAGGTTGCAACGCTAACCAACAGCTGGAATCGTAATTGCCCGGAATGGTAATTGCCCAGACCTACTGACCTTAGATATAGATTCCTCCTTCACCACATGCTCAATTAACTACCTCCACCAATTGGACCTTTGCCACTTGCATTATTGAATCCTTAGCATAGATTCGTCTTCCTTTTGGCTTCTTCACGATATCAAACGAGACAATTAAACCAAGACCGCGAAAACGACTGATTTCATTCAGCAATCTTGCAAAACTTTTAACCAGACGACAATAACAAATATGCAACTGCTATGCGAACAAAAAATTCTGATTCGCTTAGGGTGAAAGAAGCTAGAACTTTATGTTCTAATGATAAATATCATAATTTTGATAAGATATAGTAATGATTTAAGTTCAGTATGTGCTAGTTTGAGATATATCTTATGATAAGATTTAAATTCATGCTGTAGATAGCAAAGGATAAATAATTATCAATTCATAGTTGCATACACTAGTTCATGATTTATTTGACCTAGTGCACAGTTGAGACCTATGTCGCAATTCGCAAAAAATATCGGTAACTAGCAAAATGACTGAATATAATAGTCGGTAGAGTCCAAGATGATCAACTTAGGAATCGATTGAATTTCTTTGATATACTAAATATCGGTATACTATTTTGATACCGAGAAATCGGTGGCTTCGGATGGATTTGCAGTGAAATCGACGAGTATTGTAAGGGATGAGGAGAAGATTCCTGATCTGAATGCTACAGATTTCTTGGATAGCAGTAAGATTGATATGACAGCTCTTAATTTATCGACTCACCCTCCTAAAAATTATGGATTTTGGCAAATTAAAGGACCTTCCAACGTTGATTTTGCTGCGGTCGCCACTCAACTTTCCTTCACCATAGTGCCTTTGTGCTTGCCCTCCAGCAACTATACGCATATCGTCATACACAACCTATTAATGAAATGCAACGCTAATGGAAACTATCACTACTTGATGATCCTCGGCCACTTTAACTACTTAGCAGCATCAAATATTATGGATATAACCTCTGGCAGATACTCTGAGAAATTTTATATTGTTAATTTATATTGCTTCATAAGATTATATAATATCTTCATAACTTGAGTGTGCGATGCTTAGCATGAGAATACTTCTAAATTTATATTCTTTTATTCAAGTGCTAAATACATATATTATTAAGAAGGTGATGCCTCAATAAGGTTACAACTTAATATAGTTCTTCTATTCCATTTTAAGCTGCGTGAGAATAATTGGATCGTATTCTGGTGATGGTGCGGCTCACGCCCAGAGATGATCAAGGACGAATATCATGGAAACTGTGTTTCGGGCACGTCACGGAGAGAGTGCTGAAGAACGAGCCATGAAAAAATCCAGGAAAGAAATTATAGTTATATCATTAAGAATACCTTAAACCGCTAAAACTTAAAATAGACTAATTTTATAGTGGCTTACCAGGAAGGGTAATGGTGGAGAAGTAAAGTTTCATAAGTGAACCAAAAGCACGAGAAATTTGAGCTAAAAGTCGATTAAGCTAAAACCTAAATCAAAGATGGGTAGGAACAGAGAAGAGACTGCAACATAAAAGTAGGTAGGAAATCTCTGGATTGTTACAAGATTAAGAAAAGAAATAAGGAATAAAATATATCATCCACAGAGTCGCAAATGGCAAATTCAGGTAATCAGGGTATTCAACAGAGTCTAACGATATGCCGTCATTGAATGAGTTGGTGGACTTATGAGGCTCGTTTCTCAGTCCGTCAAGAAACATTTTACTTCATACATCAGTCAGCAAAAGATTACTTAAGCACCGGCAAGTGTTCACAGACCTTTCATTCAGGCCAGATAGAGGACCATTGCAGGATTGCCTTTCGATCTTCATGGGATACGACCGATCCTTTAAAGACGGACATCTGGGGTCCCCAGATGCCGAGTGCTGTCCTGGTTTTTGCCAAACGGGCGGCGACTCGCGTCAGCTTGTGTCAATTTCAGACGACATGTCAGTGCAGCTCTGGGAGACGGGAGCTCTACTGCAGACTCTTGGGCCAACTAAGGTTAATCAGGGCCGTCACCATTTCGCCAGAGTCGCCAATTTTAGTCAGTAGACGTCTCTTTTTTCTTGTTAGTCACTGACGGCACAAGTTTTGTTTCAACGACACAAGTATTGTTTCAGCAGAACTTTGAAAGTTTCTAATTGGAGCCTTTCAAACTGTCGGTGATGTTGTTGATGGAGCTAATGTGCGGAGTGTACTAAATTGCGACGCGTATTTCGGTACGTGTCAAGAATCATCTGTACGAGTCAAGTGTCAAGAGCCGAGTGCGACGGATAAGATTATATTAGACTGTCTATATACAATCTATATGCAGATACCAGCTTCTTTCCGTATTAGGTAGACGCTCTAGCCATCATGATGCCACTTAAACCACCATAGTGACCATGAGAGAGCTTATTCCCACGTTTGCTACATCAGACAGCTCCAGCTATTTGGATTTGAGGGATCTCCTCCAATGAAGGTGTTTCTTGCTGGATATTTGCAATGTCTGCGTTGAAATGAGATCCCCTCTGAAATGGTGTCATTGACAAACTTGGTCCCCTCGATGTACTCGGGTGCTGTGCCATTCTCGACCCATGAAACAATAGCAGCAAGAACGTTATATTCTGGCAAGAATGGGATCCCCTCATAACTCGCACCGCCACCCTGTCCAATGACCCACGCACCAGGGCCAGCACTGCAATGAAACATGCCCGAAATCCGGAAGAACCTGTAGAATCTGTGAAATTTCAGAATAGCCGTTAGCAAAAATGATCCCATCTAAACATAGGCTAGAGTCATACTCATCCAATTTATTAGGCAGCATATTCGTCTCACGCTGAAAATAGTTGTAAAACCGTATCGAGTTGAAGCTCGTGATCTGATTATCTTGCTGGCCATGGTAGGTGAGGAGTTTACCACCAGCCTCTTGGAAATTAGTGAGATTGTTAGGCCACGTACGAATGTCGAAGGGGTTGAAGGCTGCAACAGTAGCAGCATGAGAACGGTTAAAGTAAGCAGGATCGAAGTCTGGATCTTTGAAGACCACATATTTGAACCAATCCTAAAAACAACGTTAACAATAGACCAGAACAGAGTTGGCTGTATGACTTACTCTCGAGTATGGGAATGGTGCTCCAGCGTAAAGCCTTTGGATCGCCATGATCTCACTACCTGGCTGCATGGCCGGATAGATCAATTGGCCATCGATTCCGTAATATGGACTGAATATGAGGTTCACCTGTTCGACCTGATTTGGACTCAAACAATTTGTAGTGTTACCCGGTCCACACATGATTGCTTCAGGGCGAAAGATGCATAACGTGGGATCCTCGATGATGCCGTCGATGACGCCATCTAGACCATCACACTGTCTCAGTACCTCGTCATGGATCAAGCCAGTCCAATGGTCTGCCGTGATGAAGTCGGCTGACATATTGCTACCAGTGATGGGAAAGAAGCTGCCTCTCCAGGATACCAAGTTATTGAAGTCAAGAGCAGGAGACCCAGCCACGATGCCATCGAAATCGTTGGGATACACTTCTGCCGCGTGGATACCTTGGCGTCCGCCCTGAGAACATCCCAGATAGTACGACTTCTTTTGCACGGTGCCGTAGAAGTACTTGAGTAAGGTTTTGCCGGATGTCACCATGGTGTGAAGGCTGCGGGCGAGTCAGCTGACGTGTTGGATACTTGGCACAACGGGTGGAGGAATTTGAGAAACAAGAACATCTATAAGACCAGAAGAAGAAAAAAGGTACATACGATCTATGAGCAAAGTCTTCGATTGTATCAGGCTCCTGGATAGTGTCGAAATAGGTTCCATTGTGGCCGTTGTTTGAGCCGACAGCAGCAAACCCATACTGTGTTGCGTACGCGAGGTCCTCGTACTTAATACCTAATGAACTTCGTCAGCCATGGCGAAGATTTGAAAAGCTTCTCCTTCATAGGAAGTCAAGGCTATACGAACATCCATCAATGCCACCGTTGCCCGTGCTTAAGAGCCTTCCCGTCCAATTTCTTGGGAACCATGCTTCAAAGACAATACTTGATTTATTTGACGTTGGTATCATAAGGGATGCCCTACACATATCCACTGTAGTCGTCTGATTTGGTCGAGCGCATGTAGGGTCGTTGCCCGAGAACTGGAGGTTTGTTCCTGCAGGTACATAGTTGAGATTGGTGAGGGTACTGTTATAAATGAGCGACTGAGGGTCGAAAGCCAGACAATCTGCCACGAACTGATCATTCGTCGCAAATACAGACTGCAACAGCGATGAAGCAAATACTGGCTGAAATAGCAATGAGGCTGCACCCAGCACAAAACCAAGACTTATGAATGCCATCTTGTGTTACTGCGAGGTTGGCGCAGCAATAAGCTCCTAAAAGATGAAGAAGAAAGATGAAGAAAACTCAAACAGCCTCTTATTGGTATTGACAATGTGAAAAAATACTTTTGACGGGGGCTTCGTCGATTCGTCGATGAGTACCACGCCTTATCTGGAGATATGCCGTTATCAAGGTATGTTGCAATCCGTCCAATCATAAGCTGGCATATCTGTACTCCGCATTTGCTTAAGCTGATGATAGCCGGGAGTTTCTGAACTTGCCCGTAATAGCAGGGTAACAGTGGGCAAGGGTATATATTGCTGGTATATATTGCTGGTTCAAACACTAAGACAGTTTGAGTCGATAACCCGGCTTAAAGGCCATCTCTTAGGCGCAACATAGGCAGAAATACGGAAATTTGTATATGAATATGATGTGCGCTGAGCCGCACGAAAAAAATAAGCGTAGAAAAAGCGTAAAAATAATACGAAGACAGACTACAGTCAAGTCTCGATATGACGATAATCGATACAACGAAAAATTCCTGTCAGAATGGACGAGCGATAACTCGAGCTGATGGAGCGATTCACAAATGAATTACTCCACTTGTTTAAATACATCTGTTATTGACTCACGATAAAACCGAGAAGGACGCTCATCATCCTCCCGGTGCCCGTTTACACGGGTTTCTAGAAACAGGCGAGGACATTAGGAACATTAGGGACATTAGGGACATTAGGGACATTAGGGTGAATCTGTGATTAACGCTAAGATCTTTTTGTGTAATTTGGATACTGGCATATCTTTTTTTTCGGTTGATGGCACGAAGAAAGTATCAATACAAGTGTATATTGTCCCCTCAGCTCGGCCTTAGGACCGATCAAGATGCAGTCTGAGTTTCTTTGAGGCCATATCAGGTCAATAACTACAATGTTCTATTAGTTTAATTTTGAAGGTTGATGGAATAAATTTATTAAAGCCAATTGCCAAGATCTATTTAATTGAGGTCGGCGTTTAGCTCCAATCAAACGAGTATGTTCCTACCTCCATTTCACAACCCACAAGCTCCAAATAAGCTATAGTTGTCTTTTTTCTCTGTTAAAAGCACGATGAAAAAGGTCTTGCCCTGCCCAATATCAGATTCTTTTGTCTTTTTCCACACAAGTACTAAAAATAAATTAAAAAGTAAGGAATATGCGTAAAGTAAATCGTGGCGTTTTCATCAATATGGCGTTCTCATCAGTTATTTAGACCCCTTACACTTCTTGAATCTATAACTTGACCATGGTACCTCCTAAAAGCGAACAAACTAGCAAAAGGGAAGTCTTAGTCATTGAAGTATTCGCTGGAATTAAATCTGGTAAATATAAATCTGGATTTGACGCTGCACGCCAATTCGAAATCAATGCATCAACTTTGAACAGAAGACAAAGAGGCCAGAATCCGCGCTCTGCTGCGCGGATTCAACAGCAATTACTATCCGGAGAGGAAGAAAGAACAACTATAAAATGGATTCAACAATTTTGTCAATCTGGATATCCTGTCGGCTACAATCTGTTGCGGCAAATTGCCTTTGAAGTTCGCTCCTGTCGCGTCGCGTCTTCCACTCCCAAACACAATTTTTGTTGAAGAAAAGTCAATTGGCCAAGATTGGGTCCCACGTTTTACTCAACGCCATCCCGATATTAGATCTGCTGTTGACCGTCGAATTGAAACTAACAGGATGGTAGCAATAACAAAAGAAATGTTAAATGCCTGGTTTGACGCGGTCGAACAGACAGTTGTTAAATTCAATCGATGAATGCAATATCTACAATATGAATGAGACAGGATTTGCTGTTGGAACTATGCAGTCTACCAGAGTAATTGTTGATGCAACAATGCGAACACAGTGGCAAGCTAATCCTGGTCGTCAAGAGTGGCTCACTGTTCTGGAGTGTATTTGTGCTGATGGAGCGGTTATAAACCATTTGTGATTTTCGAGGGTGAAACGTCGATTCTCGTTGGATTCCTGCTTCTCTTAACCAAAATTGGCCATTTGCTGCAAATGGCAAAGGATGAACAAGCAATATGCACGGTTTCGAATGGTTAAACAGAGTCTTCGACCCATTGACGCAAGAAAAAGCCAATGGCGCGATGCGACTTCTTATCTGTGATGGCCATGATAGTCATATTAGCCGAAGCTTTATTGCTTACTGTAGCAGAATAAGATTCAGCTTTTAATTCTTCCACCTCATAGTTCGTAGATACTTCGGCCACTCGATGTTGGACTCTTTGGGCCATTAAAAAATACATTAACGAGCACCTTGTCACCATATCATGAAGCCCGGTTAAACGAATACAGAAGGCAGAATGGTTGGAGGCATATGTACGAGCAAGAAAAAAGAGCTTTACAGCGCTCAATATTGCAGCTGCATGGCGAGGAGCTGGATTAGTTCCGTTTGATCGAAAAAAAGCACTTCGTTACCTTCCAGCTGAACAAATAGTGAATACGCCTATTTTGACTACCCCACCTCGCTCACCTACCAATAAGAGATTCAAAGCTGTTTATATTAAAAGCTCATCTCCTGAGCTGGGAGAGCTACAAAATGCAAATGAAATGTTTGAAGAACGTATTCAAAAATTGGAAACGCTTACTCGAGAACATTTTCGCGCCATAGCAGATCGGTCTGAGCTCCGCTCGTCATGGCATCGTAGAACGTGAGCTTGCCAATGTTCGAGAGGTAATAAACAATAGACGAGGCGTTAGGAAAGGCAAGCGGTCCGTTATAAAGGGCAGATTCATACTGACTCTAGAAGAAGTACGTGATGGGGTGTTGAACGCAGAAATTGCCATCTCAGAGGCAAAGAAGAAACTTGGCAAAAAAGGTCGCAAGAAGGCAGCACAGCTACTTGAAACTGCTTCAGAGGATGGCGATGCGCCTGAAGAGCCGATAGAACTTGAAATTAAAGACTGTATTATAGTTACTGTGAAGTAAATTTGTAATTAATATGAGAGTGTTGAGAAGTACTGATGAGAACGCATGCTGATGAAAACGCCACGATTTACTTAGTAATTATTGGACACCTTCATATAAATATTTAAATTACTTAACAGCAACTACAATACAATCTTTTATTAGACTTCCATCTTCTTCAGCAGACATATATTATTTTTTCTTTCATTTCGAGGTACCTCCTCGAGCTGTGTGTCATGTTTCTGGACCTTTTTTGTCGTTCGCTCTCGAGTCTCCTTTTCTACTTGCAATACCCCATCGCGTAATTCTTCGACCGTGTACCTGAATTTATTCTTCAAAATCGCTCGTTTTCCTTTCTTGAAGACTCTTCTTTTGTTGAGTATCCTGCAAAGATTTTCAATCTCATGTTCAAGGATTATTCGACGCGTAGACTTCTGTTCGCTTCGAGACGCTATTTCGCGGACGAGCGATCGAACAGGGGTTTTCAACACCTGTATGTCCTCCTGCAATGCACGAGTGGCTCGCTGAAGTGCCCCAAGTTCTGGGGAAGAGCTTTTAAGAAAAACATTATTGAAAGTCGCTTTAGTTGGCGATGTAACTGGCGTTTGCACTGCTGGTAAGGCTGGTAAGGTTGGTGGATTGTCCGCTGCTTCAGCCGGCAGATAGCGAAGCGCCCTTTTTCGATTCAGTGGAACCAATCCTGCCCCTCGCCAGGCTGACGCAATATTATCGACTGAAAAGCTCGATTCTCGTGCTTGGACGTATGCCTCCAATCACTCGGCCTTCTGTATTCGTGCCAGTTGCGCTTCGTGAAACGGTGATAATGCTTTTGTTAAAGCCTTCTTCAACGGTCCAAAATGGCAACATCAAGGGGTTGGAACAGATGCAAGGTATGAGGAGGGAACACAAGCAGCAGCTACATATTTTCTGCATGCAATATGCAATGAAACTGCCTCCTATATGACTACAATGTCCATCGCAAACTAGAAGGCGCGTTCTGCCATTTGCCTTATGTTCTGTCTGAGGATCAAAAACTCGTACCAACCACTCGTAGCCATGAGCATTACTTGTCCATCCTTTTTTATTTGCTGAAAAATGCCAACTCTCTTGAAGTGAAGGAGGAATCCAATCGGAAGCGGGATTTACGCCTTTAAAAATTACAAAAGGTAGGATACTCGTTCCATCGGCACAAATACATTCGACTATAGTGATCCACTCCTGACGACCTGGGTTTGCCTGCCATTTTGTTCTAACGGCCGAATCAATAATTACTCTTGTAGAATCTATACATCCAATAGCAAATCCTGTCTCGTCCACGTTATGGTAAATGTTCGTGATATCGATATCAAACTGGTCGATAGTGTCTTTGACGGCGTCAAACCTCGTTTAACACTTTTTTGTTGCACCGTTCATTCTGCTGACTTCTATACGACAGCAAATAGCTGTTTAATTTGCGAATGGCGTTGTATGAAACGTGGAACCCAGTCTCTTCCAATTGGCTTCGCTTTAGATTCGAATTTGTTGGGACCGTCGGACTAGATGCTTCGAGTCCTAATTTCAGATGCAATGTCACGTAGCAACGGATAAGTGGCAGGGTAGCCACTACTCGTAAGCTGTTTAATCTACTTCAGAAGGGTATTTTCTTGTGATTCTGAGAGGAATTGCTGTTTAAGTCGAGCAGTCGAGCGAGAAGAGTGGCCCTTGAGTCGACGATACACAGTTGACACGTTAACTTTCAGCTCTCGTGCAGCCGCGTGGCCTGACTTATATTTGCCGGATTCAATGCAGCTAGCACTTTGAGGACTATAGTTTCTTTTGCAGACGCGGTTTGGCATCGAAGACGCATATTGGAGGTGTTTTGGAGGAAATGAGTGAGGTATGTCCAAAAATCCATCTCATTACGCCTCACATCTCATTACGCCACGATTGACGTTAGTGGTATATTTTATTAATATTAAAGAGTCATTTAATACTACTCGATACTATAGATATTGGTAGAATATCTCGTACTATTGACGTAATTCTAGAAAAGTAAATCTCTTATTCTTTCTATAGCGTTACTTAGAAGGCTTTCAGTTTCATGTTCGTGGACTATACGATGTGTAGAATGTCGCTCAATATCGCTCACTCCGAATCGTGAATTCGAGAACATGACCGAACAGGTGTTTGCAAAAAGTGGATGCTCTTGCAAGGTTTGTTTGTTTCATGTAATTGTCCGAGATTAGGTGAGGAGCTGGCTAAAAAGACAGGCTTAAACTTTTTTTCCCAGGGGTGTACAGACTGGTGTACCACATCCGGTCTAACAAGTTGCATCCTCGTTTATTTCAATCAAATGGAACCAATCCCGCTCCTTGCCAAGCCCAAACGATTGTATGATATAAAACCCATATTCCTTGCCTGTTCAGATGACTAAAACCGTTCCGTCCTTTTTTTTGGTGTGAGTTTTGTTTTTTGGAAGGGGGATAACGCTGTGGTCAAAAAAAAAAAAAAAAAAAAAAAAAAAAAAATTGGCCTTCTTTAAATGGCCCAAAAATAGTAATTTTATGCGCTTAAATATATGTGAAGTATGAGGTAGTAGGGTCTCAATAGCTGAATTTGTGCTGCATGCAAGTAGGCAATGAATTCACCGTTTATTCGAATATCATGGCCGTCACATATAAAAAGTCTTTTTTTGACCATTTGCTCACGCCATGGTGGTTGCCTCTCCATCCTTTGGTATTATTCGATATAACGAGATAACAGTTGAGAATCTAAGATATTTCCAAATCAAATTTTGTATGATATTTATTCAGTACTATGGAAATCTTTCGTTTATGACGAAATTTTCGCTTTATCGAGTTTCGCTACATAACAAGACCACTATATTAGAGGAAACATCACATCATAACTATCAAGGATAATTTCCCCTCTCAAACCCGAAATATCCCCTCTCTGGTAACGGCAACCGTGCCTGCTGTCCGACACCACCATCGATTCCTGATCTCGACACCTGGTTTCCCCACCAGTCGAGTACCTTTGGATGATATAACAACGAGAAAAAAATTACAACAGCTGCCAGTGTCATTCCAGCATTGAAAGCTGACGTCATAACGTAAGCATACTTTTGCCACCATGGCAGCCATTTGCGTCGGATCACGTAGTTAAATGTGAACGAAACGTAAAGACTGGCAACCCAGTATGAGAAGTTGTAAGGGGCCCACCAAGACATACCACCCACAAGCAGGGTTGGATTGATGATACGCAGACGAGGGAAAAACTTAACAATCGCAAACCAGATGGGTCCCATCACAAACCCGACAAAGAAACACCATTTGAAGATTGGGTAGATATCGTCAAATAGCTTTTTCGAACCGATGACACCATACATGATTGTGTCCGTGAAAATCATCTTAGTGGATTGGCAAGTGAACTTTTCCGAATTGTCAGCTGAGCAAATGTTTGAAATATGATCTATCTGCCAGTTTACGACACCTATAGCGACTAGTACCTGAAAAAAGATAGAAAGCATCTGGCCCCGGAAGATCGCACGTGGGGGGATTTTTGCGTAATGAGCCATCTTCTGATCGCTAACATATGTGTCAGCTTGTTGACCGATATTGGCACCGTACATTTTGAGAATTAAATTCGCGACGCCGTTGCCCGGAAACATATAACCAGCCACAATTTCGGGCAGCATCCACAGACCGACTTGGAATCCAGTGATTCCTTGGATGAGACCAAGTGGGATAATACATACGACATCGATCAACGCGACAATAAGCAGACCCCACCACTTTGTCTCTGTCGGATAGATTGTCAAACTGATAACAGCGAGAACAAACGAGATAATGATGACGACTAGATAACATCAATCCGGAACCTCCTCATATTTTGACATCATTTTCGAGAATGGATCATATTTCCTTCCCTCAAATGCTGATTTGCGGTAGCGCATGCCATAATAAAACTCCTTGCACGAATCCCATAACCCGCGCCACTCTTCTAAGCACACATATATAAGTGAAAGCGGTATGATGAGGAAGGAAGTACCATACGACATCAAGAAACCAGCTGTGTAGTATGGAGGCGAGTAAGCTTGGTACTTCGCCTCATCAAGTAAGCCATCCGTTAATACCTTCGAGACATTGTAAGTGTTGCCTGTATTGTCGAGGGCACCGTTGACATTGGGAGGCATGTATCCTGTGAATAAATAATTGGAGTAGTAAATACCAACCAAGGCAAAAACACTGAGAAGATTTCCGATCGTCTGCTGAAACATCGAGAAGAAAGGGACTGATATGGCGTTCTATCATATGTTAGCTTAGCTACCTATCGGGCGAAACTTATAAAACATACAACGTATATATTATTCATAACGTTCCAGTCAAATGTAGGCCCAGGATTTAAACCGAATCCCAAATTCTGCCCACTGATAACTGCTAAATTGAAATTATTCGGCGCAATCCAGGTCATCCAATTAAAATTACTTGTAGCAGTAAACAGATATCCCGGTATCCAATAATAGAAAAACATGCCAATAACGCAATAGATAAAGAATCTGTAGCGTGATACTGTCCAACCGTTCACGACTGTTCTGATATCATCTTTCAAAAGCGCACGGTTGAGAGCCAACGTCGGTAATATTGTTGGCCAGACCTGCTTAACAGGATAGATAACGAAACGACGCATCATACCCGCCAGTCCTAGCCCAAAATACTGAGAAGAGAAGCACATCAGAAACTGATAGCCAGCATTAACATACGTATTGCCATAGAACATTGGAAGCTTCTGTGCCATGACATTGTACTGCACAAAGTATGCGCCTGAAATCGATACATTGACCATGATGGTTGAAAACATTTGCTCCTTGAAAGTCCAAGGTCCGGGATTCAAACTAATTCGTTTACCGCGTACTTTAAACCCCCAGTCTGGAAGTAACAACTGCATTGCTTTTCCACAAGGATAAAGAAGTAGCTGAACGACTGACGAAGTAAGCTGAATGTACGGGAAACGAGGATAGAAAAAGGTATTGACACCAGTACTAATAATTGTCCAGACCACTCCTAAAACATATGCACGGAGAGTCTCAACAGGCATACTAGGATCATCAAAGGGGTCGGTAACCGCACGGACTTCTGGATATGGTGACGAATAGCCAATCAAGCATGCCTCAATCTTAAGGTCAAAGTCGTAGGTATCGAGGTCTCCCGGATATGATTCTTCGTCTGCAGCAAGGAGCTTCAGTTTCTCCATGACAATTGCTGGGAAATTGCTATCATACTTATGAAAATCTAATGCATACGAAACGATTTCTAACGCCTCTTTCTTGGTAATGGTGGAGATGTTGTCGAGTATATATTTGATATCTTCCGTGATTACATTGAGATTGCCCTCGCGTGCCTTATCAGCGAGGCGAGTGACTATCTGGTCACGAAGGTCCGAAGTAAGCTCAGTCGTCGTCTCTATGAATAATGGCGACTTCTTCTCCAAGTTCACATTATTGGTATCATCCAATGACGTTACTGTTGATAGTTCTATAGACGTTAGCTAATAGTTCAAATCACTCTATCAATGATAAATAATCTACCTAGTGCCAACTTAATCATCTGCATCTGATAATATTATTGGATTGTCAAAAAAGCGAGATTTCAAAATGTGTCAATAACTACCGTGAAAGTGCAACATAGAAGAAGTCTGAATCGTAGAGAGGCCTTCATTTTTATATATAATCGTGTTGATAAGAGTCTCATCAATCAGAATCTCGTCGCAATTGACTGCTGCTCGTTTCAACCGTGCTGATATACGCGAATTGTCAAGTATCTAAGGTATGCAAGCACTGATCAGGAATTATTTTAAGTTTAATCAGGGCACATTTGTGGATTGGATACTAGCGTAGAAATTTCGCAAGCGGTATAGACCAACATGCGACCGGGCGGCTTCCAATGGTGAAACTCATCAAAGAAAGAAATGCCCAATATGGATATATCTCTAGTAAGGTGTAGCTTGAAACATTTGAGCTATTAGCGTACGCATCGGAACAATTTCCAGTTCTAGCTTCTCAGAACACAAGGCGGCGATAGCACTAATGTCTCAAGTTCTGAAATCTATGAAGCTTAATCGATCAAGTCTTCACGTGTGTTATTTACTGCTAAGATATAACACCAAATACCTCCATGTCTCATGAAAAGAAATTTTTCTTACTAACCTCGCTCAAGACCCAAGTGATTAACTGAAGTGTGAATTGATAGTTAATTCGGTTTTTTACATTTCGTTTACACATATGAAAAGAAACCGGGTTATGTAACTTATTGCATTTATTTAAGCTTCGATTATATTATTAGACAGGTTGAGCATTCGTCGGAAGGAGCCACGGTTTAGATTGACACCGATTTGCCGAATCTTAACCTTCATAGTGATCTGAGCTCATCTCTGATTTGATCTACTCGGCGACGCTTGGCAAATATCCTGAGCGACCCTGAAACTGTTTTCCATTGACAAAGTGTCTATCCTGATAATTAATAAGAGCGAAATTGTGGATTCCAGACATTCATTGGATGGCCAATAAGGTTGTTTTACCGTGTACAGCTACAATCTTAAGGAATAATTTCTTCCTTCGGTCTGTAGAGTCACGCTACTGGACCGATACAAAACGCAACGTCCCCCTCTGTGTCAGCTGAGAAGCCAATTGCTTATCAATAATTGGTTTTCATGAGATTAAATTTATTGGTCTATTTATCGGTCGCACTTAAACCCCTCAATTGGATTTTCCAATCTTTGAGACTTATTGCCTGACCAATGTGCGGTCAGTGCACAGAGCTGAGCACGATCCAGTTGGCTCGTGAGTATATCTCAGTGCGATAAGAAGCTGCTTGAACAGCCAGTGACCCTTATCGCAATGGTACTAACGCAGATGTTGCTAGTGTCTGGTGGACAGATCAACTATGTCTTAGGCTTGGCGACGTTGTGCTATCTATGCATAGTCGAAACTCTAATTGGAGCAAAATATGTGACGTCTTTAAATTCTCGAGGCTTGTAAGCTACATAACGACGATTTGAAAAGTCTCATATTCCAAGCGACGTCTAAGGTATTGCCAACTTTCGCCGGCCAATGTTATACAAGGCTTGAAGTGGTAAACGGTTGATGTGCTACGGGCCTATGCTTAGATACTGATAAGCAACTTCCACAGAGTGTGCAGCAATCCTACAGATCTGCCCGGATCTTAAGCTGGCTTGTCAAGCGGCAATTATCATGTCAGATTTCGGCCGCCCATGCTACCTTGTAATACGCTTGCTGCTAGCAAATGCCATGCTGATCTCCGAAGCACCTGATGGATGAAACACATTATTGCACCTTTGTCAGTTGTATAAAGATTTATCCAGTGGCTTCTGCGAAATCATCATCAGAAACAACTACCTATTAAGTAAATCTATTGATAAGCAATTCGAACGTAACCATTTTGAGTTAACCATGACAATCATGAGGCAGTCTGATTGTTTATATCTTCTTAACTTAACGCTAACAATAACGTCGGTCATCGGGTAATAGTACGTGGTCGCGTAATGGCATACATTTTTAGACTATCCCATACTTTTTCCTCAATAACAACAACATGGTCGTAAAGCAGCAAGCTGCTTTAAAGGAGACGCTAGTACTTGAAGCTCTAACTGGTGTTTAAAACTGGTAGATTTAAGTCGAGGTGTGAAGAGGAATGTGAGCTTAATATCAGTTCGTCAACTATCTGACGTTAGTTCGTCAGTCTATTGTATGGAGCACAGAATTGAAGTGGTAGTTCTTCCTTCACATATCTCATGAGCATTTACTGCAACCGCTTGACATTGCTGTTTTTGGCCGTTCAAGGAGACGTTGACAAAGGTACTACTGCCGTATTACGGAACGCAAATGGATAAGTTTATAGCAACAAGCATGGAAATGATTTTTCTAAGAATATTGCGTCCGCATGACGAAGATGGTGATTCCAATTGACAGGAAAAGCACGTATCAGATGCGCAAGCTAATTCACCAAATGCAAAAAAACCACCTTATACACCTACAAAGCAGACGTTTGGCAGTGTGTATCTTTCTTACAGGTCTTTCTCCGATACTAGTCGATTGTATCTGTAAGTGCGTGGGTCCGTGCCAACTGCTCAATGTAGTAATTCAAAGCTCTAACGCAATACAGTAGCAACAGTATCACATCATCTAGTCATATGTGGAATAGCTCATGTGTAACTCAAAACCCGAGTGCTTCCACAGGCCAACCGGCAGATCGTCGAGCTTATCAATCCCCGGGGGCGCTTATCTTTGAGCTTATCATGCCCTGATTCTTATCGTGGGGCATCACGCCAAGTCGCGTGCGGCGGGGTTGAGCTGTCACTGCCGCCCGGGCCTGCATCTCAGTCTGCGATGTCCTCAGCAAAAACAACCAAGTTTTTCTAAGAAAGTAGCGGCACGACCAGGTCGTCTTCTCAAACATGCTCATGGATGAGTGCTGTGGCAATGTAGTCAAGATAGCACAATTTTATCTACAAGCTTTCCAGATTTCAAACACGAGGCGCATTCTATATAAGTTCTGCTCCCGCCTTGCCGTGTACTATGTTCCTTGCCATTTTGTCTTCCTCGGAATTTGCTTTTACTTTATTTTTTTCTTCGGTAGCTCAATTCTTTGGCATCTACTTCTCTTGCTTCGTCTCCGTATCAGTAGCATTCTTTATTGGTGTTAATACCCTACCACCTTCCTCCCCCCCCTCTCTCTTCTGCCTACATAGAAAAGACCGGTAGACGTAATGGAGTACGAGAAGAATAAAAAAAGCGACAAGTATGTCATCGGCGAGGCGAAAGTTGTGGACGCCGTTATCTCGGATCTCAAGGCGGAAGCCGATGTGACTGTCTCCGAGCTGGACATCCCGAACCTCCGCAAGCGCGCTCTAGATCGTTTCGCAGACAATACCCACGTTGACTTGCAAGATATTCTTGACAACAACACAGTCTTGGAGTACCTCCTGGACTTGATGACCACTATGACGGTGTCCGAATCCTTGGAGACACTGACTAAAGTCGCCGATTTTCATTCTGACGATTTCAATTTTTCGAAGATGTCGTTAGCAAAGGTGCGTCTGCTACTGGCTGGTGAGGAAGCATACAACCAGGGTCACGAGCTCTACATTCTGGATCTATTAATTGAGGCTACCGTGCTTAAATTCCATTCGCCTTATCCGGAGGTGCGCGCCATTTGCGACCCTATGGATGATCCGAACATACCGGTTGAGACTTTTCGTGCTTATTTTCTGGGAATCATCTGGGTTGCCATTGGCTCCTTTATTAATCAGCTGTTCGCCAATCGTCAGCCCTCGCTCACGATTGGTTCTACTGCTATCCAGATTTTGTTGTTCCCTTGTGGCAGGTTGCTAGAGCGAATTCTGCCTGACTGGGGTTTCACGTTCAGGGGCAAGCGCCATTCTCTAAACCCCGGTAGATGGAATAGCAAGGAGCAGATGTTGGCTACGCTTATGGTGCAAGTTGGCTCTACTTCATCCAACTTTATAAGTTACGTCCTCGTCATGAAGCTCGAACGCTTCTTCGGTCAGTCTTGGGTAAACTTTGGATTTATTTTCCTCATGAACTTCTCCACGCAGTTTTTTGGTTTTGGTCTTGCTGGCTTATTACGCCGATGGGTGAGTCTCCTATCTTGTTTTCAGTCTCGACTATTAATTAACATCGTCTTGTAGGTTGTTTGTACGTTGTCCGGTTCTTGATATTCTAATTTTTTTTACCACTTACACTTTATTTCTAGACCCCTCCAAAGCAATTTGGCCTTCCCTGCTGCCGACGCTGATGCTTAACAGAACGCTTCTACAGCCAGAAGAAAAGCACAGCATTCATGGATGGACTATGACCCGTTATAAGTTTTTTTTCATTGTCATGTTCAGCATGATGGCGTACTATTGGCTCCCTGGTTTTGTTTTTACCGCTCTCAGTGCCTTCAACTGGATGACCTGGATCGCACCCAAAAACAAGATGCTCGCCATTGTTACTGGCTCCGGCGTTGGTCTGGGATTCAACCCATTGGCTACATTTGATTGGGGAGTGACTGCTTACTCTAATCCCCTCGCTGTTCCTTTTTTCTCGCAAATGAATCAGTATCTCGGTATGGTTGTTTCAGGTCTGATCATGCTTGGCTTGTACTTGAGAAATTACAAGTGGATGGGCTATCTTCCCATCAACTCAACATCTTCTTTCGATAATACGGGAGCGAAGTACAATGCCTCCAGAATTATCAACGAAAATCTGACGCTAAATGTTGAGAATTTCAAAGCGTATTCGTTACCTTTCCTTTCTATGGGTTACGTGATGATTTACGGCTCCGAGTTTGTAATGTTCACCATGTCATGGGTTTACATCGTCTTGGCCGAGTACCGAAATCTGAAGAGCGCCTTTGTTGGCTTCTTCAAAAGCCTTCGCAATCGGAAGAGTTCTAACTACGAGGCCTACGACGACCCACTCTGCAGAATAATGTCGAGGTATCCTGAAGTGCCTGACTGGTGGTACCTTTGCATTCTCGCAGTCTCGCTTGCCTTTGCTATTATTGCGTGCCAGGTTTATCCTACTGACACGCCCTGGTGGGCTATCGTCGTCATTATCGTCATCTGTGTCTTCCTTATCTTTCCCAGTGCGATCGTTTTCTCCATCACCGGTTACGAGTTGGGATTTAACGATATTGCTATCATTGTTGCCGGATACATGGTGCCTCAGCACGCTATTGCGAACATGATTTGCCGTGTCTTTGGATGGAACGTTGATGCCCAGGCCGATAGTTTGATCGGTTCTCAAAAATTGGGTCATTATGCAAAGATTCCCCCTCGCGCTTTTCTTCGATGTCAGTTGCTTGCGACCGTCATTCAGACGTTTATCACCGTCGCGGCTAACAACGTCTTGATTTCTTCGTTCCCGGACCTCTGTTCAAACGACCAGTCCAATAGATTTGTCTGCCCCTTCCCCAATGCCCTGTATACGGCTACTCTTGTTTGGGGTGTCGTCGGTCCGAAACGCATCTTTAGCGAGCTATATCCAATGCTTAAGTGGGCGTTTTTCATCGGCGTTGTTATCGGTGCACCACTTTACTATCTTCGTCTCTTTGCTATGCGCAAAATCCCTTTTGTCAAGAATTTTAATCCGATTATGTTCATGGCAGGCATGAGCTGGTGGAATTCTGGATACAATTTGTCGTATTTTACGCCTGGTATCGAGGTCTCATTTATCTTCATGTACTACATCCGTCGTCACTACCTGGTCTGGTGGACCAAGTACAACTTCGTGCTATCCGCTGCACTTAGTGCAGGTGTTGCCCTATGTGCTATATTGGTGTTCGTCTCGCTGCAGGTCACCAACGTCCAGATAAACTGGTGGGGACGGACGGTGTCGGGTGCTGGAGTTGATGGCGGCACATACTCGTCTGCGCCGTTCACGCTTGCTGAAGGTGAAACCTTTGGACCAAAAACCTGGGAGTGAATTTGGCACTCTGTGTCAGGAACGTATATATATTCAAATTTGCGAATTCAGCATCTCTGATGCTGATCAGAACTTATGTAATACGAAACCTAACCTCAAGGGGGGTATAGGGATTTAAATTAATATTTTCTCATTATAATTCTTGCTCCTGAGTTATAGTAGCAAATAACATTGTCTAATAGCTATTGTTTCCCCGTTAATTATCAGCAACTATGTTGATCCATCAAATCTGTCAGTCTGACTTGGTCGTATGTTACGGAAACCTGTTTGGGGTCTAGATTTCCAAGTCGGATTGACTACATTCGAGTCATTCTATAACGATAATTCCATGTCATGAACAGCAAAATTATAGTTTACGCGAAAGTGCATTTGACAAAGTTTGTCAATAACAGGGTAACGAAGTGGTTCCTACTAATGAAGTCAAATTACAGATGCTACATCATTTGTAGACTATTTACTGGGGCCTCAATATAATAGATTCCTTTATTTTTAAATCCTCGGATGCATCGGAATTCTGCATCATCTGAACTAATATGATACGGATTGTCTGTCGTTTTGCTCTCTTTCTGCTTGTTTTTGTAGAAAATATTTAGATACTCGACTGGGATCAGATTGGTGCTCACGTTCGTTGCGAAGATACTGCCACCCATCATAACAGTCACCAACATCTGCTCCTTGAATGACCATGGACCAGGATTGAGCGAATAGCGAGTACCACGGATGGCGAATCCCCAGTCAGGTAAGGCCATCGCAAGGACCTTACCACTAGGGTAGAGAAGGAGCTGGATTACTGCAGCTCCTATCGTAATGTGCGGTTGACGAGTAATAAAGAATTGATCGACAAATTGATTGACACCGGCGATGGCGATAATGTATAAAAGTCCCAACAAATATGCACGAAAAGTCTCTACCGGACAATCGACATCGTCTGTAGCATCAACAACTGAGCGCACTTCGGGATATGGAGATATATAACCAATCAAAACTACCTCGAGCTTGAGGTCGAAGCGAAAGAATTCATCCTTCTCGCCTTTGGTGATACCTATCAGAAGTGACTTGATCTTTGTCATAGTTACTTGTGGAAAATTCGGATCATCTTCATGATACTCGATTGCAGCTGTTAGGATATTTACTGCCTCCTCCGTAGAGATTGTCGAAACCTTTTCCAGGATAAAATCCACATTGTGTGACTCACCAAGGATCTCTTCAACGCGACTGCCGTGGCCAAAATTCTTCGAGAGCTCTTGGTGGTTCTCAAAATCCATATCGCGAACATGTTCCTGGACGGATGTCTTATTATCGACGTAATGCGAGCTCGGACTGATTGAATCTACGTCTCAACCATCATTATAAAACCATTAACAGTGTATTTCTAAGTGGCGAAGCCTATCATCAACTGTTGTCATAGCAGGTCAGAAGAATACAGGTCACAAAGTATATGAAAAATGAGAGTGAGTTAAGCTCATTTTATGTAAGCCATGTTAATTGGTGAAATATTGCGACATATGATGCCACCGCACTATACGGTCCCACTCAAATACAAGAAGAAAAATTTCGTTCTTCCGAACATAGACCGCCATTCTGGTATTTGGTTGAGGATGACGGACCTTTCGTTCACTGAAACACTGAGAAGCGCGCAATCATGGGCAATAGCCAGTCCCCGAGGAAAGAAAAGCGGTTGCTTAGTCGAAGCTAGGGCGGGCTTGTTGGTACGAAAAGTCAATTTTCAAGACGAGAACAGAAGCCAGATCTCCATAAAATATTTTATACCAACTCATATGTACCAAAAGTCATCAGCTAGAATGATTATCACTCCTATGAAAGCTTGAACCCTTCCGTTAATTTGC
Source organism: Babjevia anomala (assembly GCA_030580435.1). NCBI lineage: Eukaryota > Fungi > Ascomycota > Lipomycetes > Lipomycetales > Lipomycetaceae > Babjevia > Babjevia anomala. The sequence continues at coordinate 32,887 of JAKTSW010000081.1, forward strand.
AGCGCAGTAGCCACTGGACACCAACGTTGTAGGTGTAGTTCTAGATATCTAACGTGAGTCACCACTGTCAGTCGTGGCATAATCAGAATTATGGCATAATCATAGTATTTGTTCGACAGCTATATAAGTTGTGCATTTACTTCACAGCAACAAAGATACAGTCTTGTAATTCCTTTTCTAGCTCTTCTTCTGGTGCATGTGCATCCTCTATATCAAATCCAGATAATGCTTTGGCCTGGTTGGGGCTTTTTTTGGCCTTCGTCCTCGAGCCCTCTAATGTCACCTTTTCTGCTTCCAGCACCCCATCACGTTATTCTTCACAGGATAATCTAAATTTGCCTTTTATAACTGACCTTTTCCTTTGTAACCTCTCTTCTTTTATTTAGTAAGCTGCGAAGGTTAGAATTCTCATGTTCGAAAATTATATCACGCGTAGAATGTCGCTCGGTCCGAGCTGCCAATTCGCGAAAATGTGATCGAAGAGGTGTCTCCAACACCTCAATACGCTCTTGAAAAATTATTGGCATTGCGTAAGGCCGCAAGCTCAGTAGAAGAGCTATTGAGATAGACAGGCGTAAATGTTTTATTTGGAGGTGAACAAGGCGGTGTTTTCGCAATACCTCTATCATTTGTCCGCTCATTCGGTAGGTAATGAATTTTACGATCAAATGGAACCAATCCAGCTCCGCGCCAAGCTGAGGCAATGTTTTGTCTTGTGAGACTCTTAATTCGGGCCTGAATATATGCCTCTAGCCATTCTGCCTTTTTATCCGTATCAGTTGTGCTTCGTGAAATGGAGACAGTGCCATCGTTAATGCCTTCTTTAAAGGTCTAAAAATGGCAACATCAAGCGGTTGAAGTATATGTGACGTATGGGGCGGAAGGAAACAACTAGATGTTGTACTTCATCCAATGAGCGATAAAATTTCCATTAATATGACTGTCATGACCATCACAGATAAGAAGCCGAGTTCTTCCGTTTGCTTTTTCGCGTGTCGAAGGCTCAAAGACTCGCTCTAACCACTCGAAACCGTGAAGATTGCTTGTCCATCCTTTTGTATTTGCTGAGAAATACCAACCTTCTTCGCAAGACTGAGGAATCCAGCGAGAATCGACATTGGAGCCTTTAAAAATCACAAAAGGATCGATGACTGTTCCATCAGCGCAAACACACTCAACTACTGTAACCCACTCCTGACGACCAGGATTTGCTTGCCAATGAGTTCTAACTGTGGAATCTACAATTACCCTTTAGATTCCATGGATCCAATAGCAAATCCGGTCTCGTCCATGTTGTAAATGTTGGAAAGATCGATTTTAAATTCGTCCTTTCGTAGATTTCGTCAAACCACGCATTTAACGCGTCTTTTGAGGCACCTTCCATTCTGCTGCTTTCTATTCGACGGCCGACGGCCAATTTGATATGAAGATGGCGTTCAATAGAACGTGGAACCCAATCGCGGCCAAATGGTCTGTCTTTGTGATGCTTAACTTCGGGACAAGTAACAGACGCGACGCGACGAGACCGGATTTGGTAAGCTATATCTCGCAACAACTTATGGCTCAGAGGGTATCCGCTCTTCGTAAGTTGTTTGATCCACTTTAAAATTGTTTTTTTTTCAATTTCTGAGAGTAGTTGATTTTTCGGCTCGAGCAGTAGCGCGTGAGGAGCCGCCGTTCAGCCGGCGGTACACAGTTGACATGTTAATTTCAAGCCGACGTGCAGCCTCGTAAGCCGATTATATTTGCCAATTTTAATTCCATTTAAAGCTTCAACGACTAGCGATTCTTTTTCAGCAGCTTGCAGACTTTTACGGCGCATCATGGTGGTGTTATTGAGTTAAGAAGAGTCATGGGTAAAAAAAAATCCTATACGCCATAATTCTGATTATGCCACATCTTTTCTATATCCAGCTTTTTCCTTTCAGGGCCACTTGGACGCTGCAAACTTCGATCTCGGTAGGACCGGAAAGTTCGAGGTGAAAAATTGTATTCGACGTGCATCGACTAGTCCATACACATCATTAAAAGTTGAAGATCAGTCATAAACTTGATGACTAGGCATGGAGACACATGCAAAAGGCTGCAGAGAGTCTCCCTCATGACACTTTGAGTAATGATGATTACTGCGCATGAAGCTGCAAAGGGCCCCCCCGACGGGGGTGAACTCAGCTTCCAATTTAAGCTAACTCATTTAGAACACTAAACAGCCGTCTTTTATCTCTGAAACCGATCTTGACAATCTTCACATCCAAAAGAGAAATTTTATATAATCAGTGTTTTATTTAAATTTAACTTTTAGTTTCCACACATTCTAAGTATCATAATTCTAACTTCTAATCATGTCTCCAAATTTTTCAATCCATTACAAAAATATAAAACGTCATTCTAATGCATAAATACAAAATCCATTCTCTTATTTCCTGTATCATTTGTGGTTGCTAAATAATGTTCTTTGGCTTTCTCAGACATAGCATTCCATTTAGCTTGACGAGATCTATTTCTGAGCATATAATAAGTTTTAGAAATAACATATACCCCTATACCCATAAAACAAATAGCTATAAGATCCTTATTTCCACGCTTATATAATGGTGCATCATCAGCTCGATAAATATAATTAGAGACTAGACCACCTAATTGAGTGGTCATATTATAAACAGCAGAAGATACCGTTCTCGTACGAACAGAATTAGATACCGTAGAAGTCCATGCTACTTGAACAGGATGAATAGACGGCCGGGACAAAATAATCGTGGTGACAGCATACTTAGTCCATTTTGATGTTTTACCAGTAAAGGCCTCCAATGCAATAAGACCTGGTAAAGCCCACAATTCACTAGCAATACCATGAAAACATCTTTCGTTGAATTTCTGTGAACTATATGTTATGATTAACATAGTCACAAGACCAGCAAACTGATATGGTAAACCCATCAACGATGTTTGGAATGTAGAAAATCCGATCTCACGTAATGTGAGAGAGAAATAGTTCGAAATACTTGTGGTTGACATTTGGAAGACAAATCCAATGATATAAATAGGCCACACATCATAATCCGATAAGGAATAATATAAATTAGTCCAAGTAAGTGGTTGTCTGTTATGCATATCACCCTTCGAAGGATCATCGCGTATAATACGGTTAACAAGGATCAACTCTTCCCTCTCCGAAAACCAACCATGCTTTTTGCCCCTAAACCATGACTTTGATTTGGTAGGAGCTGATAACATAAGTCCGTACGCCAAAAAACCAGCTAAAAGTGTAAGAATTCCTTCAATAAGGAAAAGCCATCTCCAACCCGCCTGTCCTTTAACACCACCCATATGAAGAAGTCCAAAACCCATAAAAGATCCAATAATATTTGCAGTTGTATCAGCCGCCCAAAAATAAGCCAAACGCACAGACAATTCATCTCCTTTGTAAAAGTACGACAAATACAATGTACAATCCGCAATAAAACCACCCTGTAAAGTGCCCAAGAGTGCACGTGTAACAAAAAAGCCAGTTCTATCTTTGATCCAAAACTGCGACAATGCCACGGCAGACCACAAAATCATCTGAGTAGGAACCCATTTATCAGGGCCCAACTTTTTACTCACAAGCTGAGAAGGCAATTCTGCAAGAAGGAAACACACTGTGAAAATCGTACTTCCATAATTATAATCGTTCGTACTCATGTGAAGATCAGTAAGAAAATTATCCGCCAAAGCTTGACTGATATTGCCACGATCGATTTGCAAAACTCCAAACATAAATCCAACAAAAAACATAATTCTAAAATCGAGCTTTCTCACTAAAGCAATTTCTTCTCTCCATGTCCATCTAAATGAAGGATCAAACCGATGTAAATTCTCATATTCATCACAAGGTCTATAATATTTTCCTAAAACTGGATCGTCGAAAACAGAAGGTTGAGTGGCGATCGCATCAAAATCAACATTGGAAGGTCCTTTAATTTGCCAAAATCCATAACTTTTAGGAGGGTGAGTCGCTAAATTAAGAGCTGCCACATCAATCTCACTGCTCTCCAACAAATCTGTAGCATTTAGATCAGGAATCTTCGCCTCATCCCTTACAACAATACTTGTCGATTTCTCGTTATCAAAATTGTATGCCGACATTTAATATATCGAAGAAGTCAAAATCAATTGCTAAGTTGACATCTAATATTACGTTCTATCCACTCTTATTATATTCAATCATTGTGCTAATTACCGATTTTTTTGGCGAATTGCGACATATTACCAATATTTTCTGCGAATTGCGACATAGGTCTCAACTGTGGAATAGGTCAAATAAACTAGTGTATGTAAAATGAATCGAAAATTAGTTATCTTTACTACTTACTGCATGGATTTAAATTTTATCATGATATATCTCAAATTAGCACAAACTGATCTTAGATAACTAAATCTTATCAAAGTTACGATATTTATCATTAGAACATAAAAGGACTAGCGTATTTTACTCTAAGCGAATCAAAATTTTAGTTTGGCACAATGATACAAGATGCAAATATGATGTGCTACGTACTTTGCATCACGTTAGATTTGTGATATTAACATCGGTAAGCGGGTGATGCAACAGCCCTCGTATTACAACACATTTTCAGACTTCCCCATGCTTATTCCCCAATAACGCCATTATGGAACGTCGTAAAAGGCAGAAAACTGCTTTAAATAAACGCTAGTCTTCGAAGCTATCGCTGGTGTTAAAACGGGTAGACTTAAATCGGGGCATGAAGTTGAACGTGAGCTTAATATCACTCCGTCAACTGTCTATCGAAGATTGAAGGGAACTTCCTCGCGCGACAGCTCGAATAAAGCAGCAATTATTGACACTTTGGGACGAGCATATGCTGTCCACCCAATCGTAGCTGTTCAAATTGAGTACTATTCATTATCTTGGCGGCTGAAAGATGGTTTGATCGATGCTTGCAAAGAACTTGGTGTAGCCGTTGTATCTTACTCACCCTCGGCAGAGGTTTCCTGACTGGCAGGTTCAAGTCGCCGGCATCGCCCGCCCAGTATTCCCTCAGTTTTTTCTTGAAACTGTGGTAATAACCCGAAAGTCATTGAAACGTTCGAGCATATCGCAAAGGAGAAAGGCTGCAGCACCGCCCAGGTAGTATTGGCTTGGAGAATCGCTAAGGGTGTCCTTCCAATTCCAGGATCCACCAAAATTGAACGTTTAATTGAAAATTTCCATAGTTCCAAGATTCAACTCACAGATTCTGCGTTTGATAGAGAACTGAACGTTTACATTTGGAATGGTTGCAATGAATATAAAGAAAAGGGAAATGTAAGAAATATTTAATTATACTCTCGATGTATCAACTTATCTAAAGTAGTCCATCCCTAATAGAATTTTTGAGGAATGGTATTCACCAGAAACATATCCGTAAATTACTATTGTCGTTGCATTAAGTCCGAGCTGCAATAATCACACTCATTTTCAAGTCGAAGTTAATAAAGTCAATTTATTACTATAGTGCAAGCAAGCATCTAATTGCATTTTCACGATAAACCGACAGAATTAGCGGATAGTAAGAGGAACGCCTCTAAGGTATTTTTTAGAACCGAGCGTATTTCAACATGCATACATCACAAGAAGATCGAAAGTCCAAATGGGGAAACGTTTCTATAGCATTAGACCTATTACTCTACAATAGGATGTAACGCAAACACAAGCAAAAAATTTTAAATAAACTATTCCCAGGTTCCTTCCGGGAGACCGAAATATCCAATTTCAGGAATATTCTTCAACGTAGCTACACCAAGACCATCGACGCCATTAGCCGTCACCGTGGTACCCCACCACTTCAATGTCGTCGGATGATACTGCAATGCCAGGAAAATAAGAATTCCTGAGAACGCCACACCAGCCGTGAGACCGCAAGAGATGATATAGTTATATTTTGACCACCAAGCCAGGAAACGAGTTCGAATATAGTACATGAAACCCAGCGAAACATAGAAACCGGGAGTATAGTACGACAGGTTATAAGTCGATCCCCATCGTTGGAAACCACCCAGGAACAAAACAGGATGGAACCATCTAATGTACTTGCGTAGTACAGGTCTTGCAAACCACATAGGAATCGCAGAGCATGCACCGATAAGGAAAGACCATCTCATCGTAGGATATAGATGGTCAAAAGTTCGCGATGGACCAATAACACCGAACAGCACAGTTTCCGAATATATAGAATGCGACCATGTGCAATAGAAACGTGAGGCCTGTGTAAAGCTGCAAAAATCGGACAGGCCATTTTCAAGAAACTGGATAGCACCGGCTGTCACAAAGATCTGGATTGCCGTCGCAACCACCTGCCCGCGGAAGACAGCACGAGGCGGTAGCTTAGAATAATGAGCCAACTTCTGATCGCCGACATATGTCTCTGATTGATTTTCAATAACGAAGCCAAATGTGCGCAGAAAGAGGCACGCAAGGCCACTCCCTGGAACCAGATAACCTCCGATAATTGTTCCCACCATGTTCGGGTCCAAGAAAAAACCAGTGGAAGAGTACAAAACGAAGAAAGGAACCAACAGTGCAACAGCAACCAAGAGCACAATAATCACTGTCCAGACTGGAGTCGTAGTGGGATAGAGTTTCATGATAACGCAAGCTACGATAAATGAGATCGCAAGGAGAATGAGAAACCACCAATCCGGAACCTCTTTATACTGTCGCATCATGACCGACAACGGGTCTTTGTAATAAGTGTAATTCGACACTTTGCGATCCTTCAAGCTGCCAATAAAGCCAGTTACAGCATCTTTGAATGTCCGCCATTCAGTAGCTACCACATAAACAAACGCAAAGGTGTACATAGAATAGGCAGCACAAGTGTACATAAAGTTACCAGCAGTGATATAAGGGGGTGAATATGCCTTGTATAACTCTGGGTCAAGGAGATTATTCTTAAGGATCATTGTAAGGTTGTAGCTCTCTCCAAACCGGTCGAATACAGTACTGGTGTTAGGAGGAATGTATGATGTGAACTTATAGTTGGTATAGTACAAAACCAACATAATTATGGCGCCGAAAATAGTACCAATATAAATATTCGAGACGATATAGAACGGAAGGACAAGCGGTGAAGACTGATTGATAACCGACCAATCAAACGTCGAGATAGGATTAATTCCAGCCCCAATTTTAGATCCAGTGATGAATGCAAGATTCTTGTTGTTAGGTGCAATCCACGTCATCCAACTAAAGGTACTAAGAGCAGGGAAGAGATAATCCGGAAGGAAGAAGTAAATAAACGATGCACCAAGGATATAGAGGAAGAGACGGTACTTGCTGAAGATCCATCCATTGATAATATTCTTTTTCTCGGGAACGAGAAGTGCGCGGTTAAGCTGAAGAGTAGGCAGAATCGTAGGCCACAACGCCTTACTAGGATACACGGCCCATCTTCTCATCACGCCCGACAATCCAAAACCGAAGAGCTGGGTCGTGACATTCATACACACGTTGAAGCCATATCCAGCCCATTTTTGTCCGTAGAAAATGTCTTGACGAACGACTGGTGCATACTGGCCCCATACGGAACTTTGAGCACCGACATTGGTAATAATTGTAGCGAACATCTGCTCCTTGAAAGTCCACGGTCCAGGATTCAAATTGATGCTCCATTTCCATACTCGGATCTTCCACGCGGGAATATACTTCGCGGCGAACTGGCCACATGGTAGGAGAAGCAATTGGATGACTTGCGACGAGAGGGAAAAAGCCGGCTGGCGGTAATAGAATAACTGATTGATAAAGGAGCCCGTGGCAACCCAGAATATACCGATACAGTATGCTCGAAAAGTTTCGACTGGGATAGTAGGATCATCAGTAGGACTGCAGACAGAACGAACTTCGGGATACGGAGAATGGTACTTTATGAGCGCTGCTTCGAGACGTAAATCAAGATCGAATGCAACGGGACCTTGTCCGTATGCTTCTTCACCATGCAACAAATTCTGGATTCGGGATAGTGTGCTCTCCGGGAAGTTGATGTCTATGCCGTGATAGTCGACGGCATATAACAGCACCTCACGCGCCTCCTCAGCACTCAGGGAGCACACTTTGTCTACAAAGAAGTCTGTATCACTAACCAAAATGTCATCCATATCACCTGCAGCACGAATTCGATCTATAATCGCTTCGGCTTCGTGCATGTGTACTTCCTGGACCTTATCGGTGACCCTCTTCTCGTCGAAACCGTTGTTATTGGAGCAGGTCTCAAAATCGTGAGAGGATACAGAGATTGGAGTAGCTTTGACCTCATAATTATTTTCGTATGCGTCAGACATCTGTCAATTGTCAGAAATGTCAAATATACACTAGAACGTGGGTAGCTTACTTGGATATAGGAGAGCACTCGTCGATTAGTGTGAGATAGAACACCGGGGATGCAGACTGCGACACGAACTATGTAACAAGGAGGAGGAGCCCTATATAAACCGTGGTGGTGAATCCATGGCTAATCTAATTGCCGTCAAGTACTAACGAATCACTGAAGTTTCCGCGAACTAGCCGGATTCCCTAGGGATTCGTGACTCACTGTTCGTTGATGGTAGTGCAAATTGCGCTAACGTTAGAGGGCTTTGAAATGGAAAATCCTTGCTCTTGCTGCATGATGCCCTTTGAAAACAAAAAATTGCAACAGCAGAGTGCCTCTTGCAGTTAGAGAAGTGTTAAGAAATACATAATCAAGTTATCCGCAAATTAATATAGTTTGGCGATGTCTTACTGATACGATATCAAGGAAATATAGAATACGGTTATCGGCAAATAAAGATAGTCGACTGTGTCTGTGAACGGATGTGAGGAAGAACAAGACATGCATGCGAGCCTGTACTGGTTTTGCAAAAGGAGGAAATTTCCGATATGAACGGTAATATCCGAATTCACAAGAGTAACAATGCGGAGATACCGCGGTGCTCGGCGAATTGCAATGGCCAGTATGGATCTCGAGTCTAACTTTGCATCGCGAAATCGGGCAGCCCATGGCAGGATTGTCGTGTGCAACATTGTTATACGGCACAGTCTTATGTCCTTGCTTTGGAGCTAGGGCCAGTTATCTTTTAGGCGTTGCCAACCCTGACCTGACTTGGATAGCGTGATATTAAATATTAATTGTTAATGTGTCGCAATAACGTGTGAGACATGTGAATACACCGAGGCTCCGGTGGTGGTACTGTTTCGCGCGCCGTTGCAAAAGGTACCATAAAACGGTTTTCTGTATCTCATAGCAAAAAGCAAAAACGTAAACATAGCTTGCGGCGTTTTAGTAGCAGATTATCCAATTTTAAGATTGTCATATTAGCGGTTGATTTATTGCTAACTGTATGATATACCAAATTCAGCTGTTGGTCCTAAGAGCAAACAGGCCAACAACGAGAAGGTGAACGCGCTTGAAATTAGCGCTGAGGGTGTAGACGTATCCGATTAGGATGTTGATAGCATATTAATGATTGTATCATAGTTTATTGCGAATAATTGGAGTATTTGCGTAGCTATCTACATAGTCATGAGATGATTATGGGGGGGGCAAATGATTACGCCATGATTTACGTTAAGGTCACTCGTGGCGTAACGCATCTGGCCACATCATTAATCAACCGTCATATTACAGCCTCTAGAATCTGCCTCAACTCTTTCTCGTCACCGTCGTGTCTTAGATCACATCTTCCTCGTCGCCGTCACGTCTAAGATCAGGGGTAGGATCATCACCCTCCCGATTAGCATCTCTCTTTTCATGGAGATGCAAATTCATGTTAATGAACATAGCAAACAATCCAAGATCATAGCAAATGCGCAACGCGCCCGCAGCCACAAAGGCTATCCAGAACCGATTATTCCCAGCCAGTATGCCCGTGACGCTAGGCCCAGCAGTCGAAGCTAGCGTCCTCACCATGCTAGTGATGCCCAGAACAGCTGTGCGTTCCTCCGGCTTCACAACCGCCGCAATGAAGGCAGAACGAGGCGCCTGATCCATATTATTCAGCCCCGTGCGTAGGAAGAAAAGGGCGACTGTCACAAATATGCTGGAGGGTAGGGGAAAGAAGAGAACTGCTGTGGAGGACGGCAGATGCGTGAAGACCATGGTGTTGATAAGACCGAGACGACGGGCTAGCGGCCCGGCAAACACGGTCGAACACGAAGACAGGAAGTAGCTCATCGAGGTGATGTCCCCGAGGGTTGACTTGGGAAGGTGGAATTTTCGGTCCATGTAGTACGTCGTTAATGAAATCGGCGTCATGCCGTCGGCGAGAGAATCCACAATCAGGAGAACCCAAAGCCTAGACATGATAGATAGCGTCGGCCACGAGATCTGAGCAAAGAGACTTTTGTTCTCTGGCTTTTGAGGCGGCTCGGTTATCACTAGCATTGAATATTGGGCTGGCCCATCCGTTCCATTCAGTAAAGGCTCGGACTCCACATCTTCCTCCGTTTCGGCGGTCTCCTCCCTAGCCTCGCAGTTTGAACTCAGCGACAGTGCAAAGACCATGTTCAGGAGTCCCATTCCCGTGTACATCCAGAAGACGGCATGGTAGGCATCGAGCAGCACCCAGCCCTCGCGGGCCTGCAGAAAATCGACAATGCGCCCCGATATCTCGGTGCCGATGGCCGACCCCAGACTCGCCGTGGTGACATACCACGCCAGCACGTCACCACGGGTCTCTGCGGTGGTGAGATGCGACAACGTTGACTCCTCGATGGCGCGGAAAGGCCCGAAGTCGCTGCCCGTCGCGCTGATGACTCCCACCACAGCAGCGAACAGCAGGATCCAGAAGTTCTCAGAGAGCGCAAACGTTGCGCCGGACAGCATCATCAGGAGGGAGCCCCCGACGAGGACGCGGCGGCGGCCTACTCTATCGGCCACCAGGGTAAGGAACAGGGAGAGCAGAACGTCTCCGAGCAGAGTCAGGGTCATGAAGAGGCCAATATAGAAGTCGGAAAAGTTCACGGCGGAGAAGAAGAGGGCTAGGAGGAGAGAATTGGTGCCGTAGGCCAACATTCGACAGCATCGTGAGAAAATGATGAGCCAGGCATCGCGGCCACTATCATGGAGGGAGTTGAGGCCAAATTCACGGTACAGCCATTTGAAAGGGGTGAGGAGAATGGCCATTATTGACCAAAAGCGATAGAATTGGCGTTGGAACAGCAAAGGCGATTTGGTAAATGGGGAAAATTTGTCAATTTATTTATTATATGTGTGGGAGGGGGGATTTGCCGAATGCGGCGAAGGACTATTAATTTTTAAATACGGCGGCCGGTCCGTTCCGCTAGTTACCTTACTTCGCGTAACAAAAAGTAAAAGCGTAATGATAAAAGGCGCGAGTCGCTTTTGTATAAGTTAAGTTACTACAACAACAAAGCATTTCTAGTTATAACGGTTATCTTTTATCTATGCTATGAGACGGTTAGCGGGGTGCGGTTTTCGCGGGGTCGCCTCGTTTGGGTTTGGGTTTGGGTTTGGCGCGATCACTTCAGGCGAGGCGCCGTCGCTTCTCATCGCACACCTCTTTCCCTCTGACCTTCACCTCACTTGAGCAGTATAAGAAGAGCTGCCCCCTCGCATCTCTACATGCACTCTCCCTCCTTCTTTCCATCACGCACGCGCTCGGCTTTAGGCCCCCGTGTTTTCCGTCGACAGCACTGCCCCCATCCTCCAATCTCGCAAAGTCATGGCGCTGCTCACACCTCCCCGAATCGCCTCTAGTCTTCTCGATCGTTACGAGTTCAAGCCAGCCTGCATGGTGGGGCGAGGTTGGCAGGAGAGCCTTGAATCCACGAGTCTAACGGGTCAAAAACTTCAAAAGCAGCCGGGACGAGATAGTGCGCAGGATGGTGGGATGGGGCGAATGTGGGCCGTTAAGCAGCTGAGCTGAACATTACGCAACCGCCAATATTCCTGCCTGGAGAAATCGAGAGATGGTTATGGTTAGTCCATCGACGATTTAGGAAGGCCAGAGGCTCCTTTGTGACTGAAGAGATCCTGAAATGCGTCACGTAAGCAGGCTGAGGGCTACGAGTGGAACAGCCTACGACAAGATGAGACTCGGACTCGCCGACGTGTTATTTTACCAGTTAACACTGTCAGCATAAATCAAGAAGGAATATTCCCACGGAATGGATGCATGACAAACAGACTTGAAATTTCATCCGGGAGTTTTATCCAGTAGCAGGGGGCACCTAATATTACGAGCTGATGCTGCCTTCGTCAACCCTCATCGATATTGTATCGCTATTTGTCGTGGGCTAGACAGCGTGGCACGCCAGCGAGGATATTTTACCCCTTACTTCATAAGCGTTATGATACTACGTCTTCTCCATCTAGTAAACCGGCAATGATCCTCAGTCGAAATGTACTTTTATTGACGAAGGCTAGCCAAAGCAGGACAAGCTGAACGCTTACATCTGATTTTCCGTGCCTATATTTCTACGATGATAACAATCTCTGCTTAAGCTAGGGTGGTTGGCGTTGACCAAGGATGTCTAAAATTAACACATAAGGTAGGGGGCACGGCTTGAATAGGATTTTCTTAGCGACGGCGCAAGCCGTTAGCCATCACAGAGAATGCGACACGTCTTACCAGATATATGAATAGGGATAGGCTGATGGTCACATGCCGTAACACCTCGGTGAATTTTAGGTAAGACGCATTGCCAGGCTTCTTACCGCAGGTCCAGAGTATATATAGAGCAGGATCTCTAAGCGGAATACGAGATTCTCAAAGCTTATCGGTTGTCACTTCTTCAAGATAGCTTTGGTTCAGTAGGTCCTGGTTACCTAACGCAACCAATTTCTATGAAGCTATCTTACAAAAACGTAATTATGTAGTAGTCAGCAAAACACATTCCTTGATTTCGCGATCAACTTTTTTTCTAGCTGTCTCTTCATCTTGACTGTTAGTTTCGATTAATTCAAGAGTCTTTTGCCACTATTTTGGCCTTTTGCGTTGCTCCTGTCAGCAACCTCTTTTTCAGACTCAACACCTCATCAAGTAGTTCCTGCTGAGTCATTCGCAATTTTCCCTTTAAAACTGCAGGTTTTTCTTTTTTGGCCTCTCTTCTATTGTTTACCAAGTTGCGAAGTGTCGCAGTCTCGTGTTCATGTATTATAGATGGGCTTCTCTGTCCCAATTATATCATACATGGATTTATAAAGTGTGTTGCAAAAGCATTATACTTCGGATGCCTAGCAACTGATTCTCGATTACGAGAGGTGCAACGATGGCTGTATCTATAAAACATGGCCTTTATTGAAGGCTAAGATAGTCTCCATGTACATCGGTGCAACTATCTTAAATATACAATGCACTCGCTTCAACCACTGTTAACAGAATATATACAATTAACCCGTAATTCTCGTAAATTCACTCTCTGTATGCTGCCAGACCTTCTCCGCCAGTCCACTATTCCTAATTTCAGCCAGCAGCTTCTCGATCTTAGAGCCTGAACTTTCGCCGTCTGAACCTATAGAGTATACTCCACTTTCCAACGTTCCGTTAGTTCCTGTTGCCAGAGCATCATCCTTGTCTAGAGGTACTCCTGATCCATTGCTACTATTCGTGCTTGGCGCCGAATATTTGGCACTCGTTGCAAGGAACAAGTGACGCTCTCCGCTCTCTTCGATCGGTATACAGATGAATGGTGCTAAAATTTTGAACACAGATCTCGCAATCATTGGAAATATTCCTTTTAGGTCATCCAGGATGGCCGTTTTTACCGCACCCGGAAAGTCATGTATGAAGCTCACACCTCGTGATTTCTTTGCAATCTCCTCCAGCGCAATCGTGACCATCGAGGAGATATGAGCACGAGCGGACGTCATAGAAAGTCCTACACCACCCAACTGATCTGCAACAATTGGCCCTTCTTTGCCTCCTGCCAAAACAGTGACTACTCGACGAAGATCGGTGGCTCGCTCGAGAAGCGGAAGCAGATTCATAATAAATCGCATGCGACAGTAATAGGCAAGCGCTCCTGCAAGCTGAAGATGTTCTGAAGTTACTGTATAATATATATTAGCATCTCACAATTGAAAATAACGAAATAATTCTCCGCCGCAGCTCAGTCACTTGAAAACATAACATCTTTTTGATCGTAAGCTTGCGACTCGAGCAACAATAGACAAAAACTCGAGATACAGTGACGCCACCTTCAATTGTATATTATATTGGCGCTTTCAAAAGCATAAAATTTGCTTACCTTTACTAAAATCTAGTGTTCCTGCACTAAGAAACAGAATGTTGATTGCCTTCTCCTTCTCCGTGATCTCACGGCAGATCTCGTCCACATGGCGGATCAAGCTGACGTCCGCTTTCATGAATATAAATTCACCTTGCGGGTTAAGTGCCTTGCACTCTGCTGTCATGGCATCACCCTCAGCCTGAGACCGGCCCATGAAATAGGCACGAGGTCGGTTAGCGTACTTTGCAAATGCCTTGAGCGTGGATGCACCAATGCCATTGGTAGCACCAACAAAGACCGCCACCAATCCTGCCGGAAGGGATGAGCCGATGAGGGAGTTAGAGGATTGGACTATTGACAGAGAAACCATCTTAATTATACACAGCAGATTCTGTGAGCGTGTTCCAAGGCCTTAAAGTAAGGATATTTAACTGCTGGGACAATATGGGTGCGGCGTGAAGTTTGCTCCGAGCCGTACGCGGACCAACGTTAAGTCCGTTCACTTAACGTCAAAGAGCGTGTGGTACTACCCTTAGTACCGGTATGAAATTTACGACTACATACAATGTCTAAGCTAATTACTCCACAGTCAAAACAATACAATTCTGTATTTCTAGATCCTCCGATGCGTATACGAATTCTGCATCATCTGAATTAGGTTGAGCCGGCTTTTTCGTGGTTTTGGCTCTTTTGCTGCTTATTTTTTGAGATCTCCCCAATGCAAGCAAAAAAAAATCAACTAGAAGGGGTGGTTCGAAACTAAATGAATAGGGCGGTGTAAGATTTGCACCTAGCGCCAGCCACAGGAGACGAACACTGTAACTAATACAAAACGAGAAAGCTAAATCCGACCAATTCATAACACGTGATAAGCACGTGACTGTAGATCCCACTAAATCTGCTACATCTTTGACCCTTTGGTTGCGCACTGACCCGCTTGACGTGGTATTGCGTCAAGCCCAAGAATGGCCTTCAAGCGCAGAATTCAGCCTCGTGAGTCTGAGTGCAGACGACATACCTGCGAAGCCAGCAAGGCAATCTTCTTTTAATCTCTGCTTTTTCTCAACCTGCGTTATCGTATGTCATCGACAGAGCTGTGCTTAATATCACGATGAGTTTTGGTTTTAGCGTTGGCGATTTTATCGCGGCAATCGCGCTTGCAAACAAGATCCGGAAGGAATTCGCAGATGCGCCAAGTCAATTCAAGGCTATCTCAGATTAGTGAGTTGTTTAACTGTTAAGTATTATGTTCAAATAGGGTTAGAAGTCTCTCGATCTTTTTTCAGGATGCCGACGTTGCCTTTCCAAATTGAGAGCTTGACAACGAACAGAAGAGAAACTTAGAAGACATCGATAACGGTTGCCGAAATATTTTCGACGAGCTACAACGAATACTAGAAAATAATAGCGAACTTAGTTCTGAAAGTGGAAGTGTTGATAAGAGAGTCAGAAGAGTGTGGAAGAGGCTTAATTGGAAGCCGGAAGACATCGACGAGCTTCGGAGTCGTATCAGTACAAACATTGGTTTCCTAAACGCGTTTAACGGACGACTTACTCAAGACGGCGTGACTCAGTTAGTACGGCACCAACAGGATCAAGAGCGTCACACTGTCCTCGACTGGATCACCCCGATTGATTATGCACCTCTAACAGAATGACTTCATTGGTCGGCGACAAGAAGGAACTGGCCAGTAGCTTCTAGACTCGCCAGAATTCCAGACATGGCTAGAAATTGATAAACAGACATTGTTCTGTCCAGGAATTCCCGCCGCGGGGAAGACAATTCTCACCTCAATTGTGGTGGAAGAGCTCAGAACTCGCTGTAAAAACGACAAGAGCATTGGAATTGCGTACCTCTATTGCAACTTTAAAGAGAAAACAAACAGAAGGCTAGCGATCTAGTCGCAAGTCTACTAAAGCAGCTAACTGAGGGTCGCTCTTCTCTGCCAGACACTATTAAAGATCTTTACGATAGCCATAAGGACAAGGAACGCGGCCACAAGGGAACGCGGCCATCATTCGATGAAATCTCGAGACATCTCCAGTCGGTGGCTACTATGTACTCGAGAGTCTTTATTGCCATCGATGCGCTTGATGAGTGCCAGGTATCTCATGGCTGCCGGAAGACATTCTTGTCAAAGTTATTCAGCCTCCAGGCCAAGTGCAGAGCGAATCTCTTTGCAACTTCGAGATTTATACTGGAAATCACCAAAGAGTTCCAAGAAAGCATATCATTAGAGATACGAGCTAGTGAAGATGATGTACGGGCTGCTCAGACGGGTACGAGGCTGTTGTCAAGCTACTGCTCGAGACGGGCAAGGTCGATGCCGACTTGAAGGACACATACGGTCGGACGCCGCTGTCGTATGCTGCTACGAACGGGCACGAGGCTGTTGTCAAGCTACTGCTTGAGACAGGCAAGGTCGATACCGACTCGAAGGACAAAGACGGTGGGACGCCGCTGTTGTATGCTGCTAGGAACGGGCACGATTGTCAAGCTACTGCTCGATACAGGCAAGGTCGATGCCGACTCGAAGGACAAAGACGGCGGGACGCCACTATCGTGGGCTGCTACGAACGGGCATGAGGCCATCGTCGAGCTGCTGCTCACGACAGGCAAGGCGGATGCCGATTCGAAGGACAAATATTACAGTCAGATACCACTGTCGCTCGCTGCTACGAACAGGCACGACGCCCTCATCACAGATTACAGCAACATGGACCCAGACGGGGCAGCGAAGCTTCGACTACTCGTTGAGGTTGGAGATGAAGCTGAAGGGCAGGAACCAGTGTTGGATTTGAATGGCAGGCGATGGACCTTGACGACGGTCTCAAATTTCGATAGAGGCTCTTCAGATTATGTGTGCGTGTCATATATTTGGGGCCCACATAAAATCACGAATGATTTTCAGGAAGGCCCGGAACAGATATCACCCAACACAGTCCCTGCTCTTCTTGCGGCTATGTCCAATACCGACCCCCAAACCTTTTGGATCGATGCGTTCTGTATACCAACCACTCAGCCTGCCAAGTGTGCAACGCTTGAGAGCATGGGTTTTATATATAGTCAAGCGACAGAAGTGCGAGTAGTTCTTTCCAAGAGCTCGTTTCTGGCTGTCACAAAGTTGAGTGAGGGAGACAGACTGGATGAGGACTGCATAGCTCTCTTAAACCGGGATGAATGGGTCCAAAGCGTCTGGACGTACCAAGAAGTTGTCAACAGTCAGCGGTTGACTTTTGTATGTCCCGACGCTCCCGGGAAGATCGTGGATGGAAGCGACTTCGTCAACGGCATTGGCTATACTCTTCACGATTATAAGAAGAACAACAGCCTTGATACCTTCGCCATGAGGAAGCAATTTCCGTCCCTCGACGGCCTCGAAGACCTTATCGCCGATTGGATGGTTGCCGGTTACACAAAAAGGTCTGCGCTTGCAGTAATGTCGAACAAGGACCGTCGAGTATGGAGCGAGGAGCGTAACTACTTTTACTCCATGATCGGTGCAATTTCGTGCATCCCCTCCCGGAGGTCAGAAGTTGAAGAACTCCATCTGTCAGAAGTGTTCATGAAGATCTGTGAAACGAAAAATGACTTTTTATATACTCCTCCAGTGCCCGATCGATAGATCCTGCTCGGAGATGGAGGCCCACGGTCGGACTCTTCCCGTATATATTAAGCTGGCATAGCTGGGGAGAGTCACAGCCTGGCCACTTTGACGATGCCGGCTCCCTGTGGCTCGATCGTGTGCTGCAATTTCGAAGATCGCCCCTATTCGACCAAGCTAAAGGCCACATTGCAATGTGGCTCAATCGGGAAGACCTTAGTGAGGCACAAGAAGGAGGACTCGCTGAGCAGACACAGGCTACGCTCGTCCGTATAGGCTTCAAGGGTAGTAAAGAGTACATGGCGTTACGAGATGGTCTTTTCTTCCCCCAAACCCTGCTGCCGTCAGAAACTGAGATTGATGTGCTCGTATCCACCACGATCCGCTGGAATCTAGGAGCGCCGAGCATCGCTCGCATAGTAAATGATGGGGTTGCAAGTTATGTCCCCGGTGTTTTCGCTGGCATTGTAGAGGCCTAAACTGCCTGTTCTGTAAACTTAGTATGAAAAAGCCAATCCGCTAACTTGTACTGCACTTCATAAAATCTTCGATACTCAAAATCGAGCGTTTTGATATTTAGAGGTAGTCGATCGGGTCCGCCATCTCGGGGGCTCTAATCTTGCAGTGGCAGGCTTCTGACGGGCAAAATAAGGCACTAAAACTTATTCGGCATACGAAAAAATCAGCAAATTCGAGCTGCTTCCTAACTACCAGATATCAACTATATTCTACACTAGAGAACCCCTCTATGGCCGCCCGAAGTGGTGAGTAAATATCAGCAGGCCGGCTTGGAGGCTATTTTCTCCAAGTGTGCAGCGTCCCATTTTCAGCGGCTGCAGCAACACCTGCCCAGTGTTGGCAACAGTATAAACAGTACGTATACGGCGATATATTTTCTCCATTTTACTACGACGATATCCAAACTCTCATATCATACGCCCACCCAAAACGCCATATCATACACACTATATCATGATATACGCCCATATCGCCCTATGACCACGCCGTATGACCAACACGTGACTTCCCCCCAAAAAAATTTAAATATCAGAGAAACCCCTGTACACCCATATAAGATTTTAAGCACTCCAAAGCTTCAATTGACTCAATTCCAAGTCGATTACGTCAATCTGTAATCGATATTTTGGCTCCTAAAAAGAGACGCTCTCTGGCTCAGCTGACATAAGCTGGTATTGATAATTAGCATATCTAGAGCCATCTTGCTCAAATTTGGGTATACTTTTTGCTGGCTTTCCTCCAACCATCAACGTCGTGGATCATCAATATCATAGACTGGCTCTGATTAAACGAATTGATCGTATTCGTCTATTGGAACTTGACCTGACCTCTTTTCCTGTACTTATGTCACTTTTTGTACGTGTTTTCGGTAGATTCAGTGGAACTGGTAGATTTTGAAGTCGAATTGGAGCTCGATTCGGAGAGAATACGCACTTTTGGCTTGTACTCTGATTCCCAGAACTGCTTGTATTAAGTGTAATACGTAATAAAGTGAAAGTAGATTGAATGGCAACCTTTGATTACATTGTTACTAGTCATTTTTGCCATTTAATTATGCAAAAGTTATACACGTTCAACTACTAACTTAATATCTTCAAAATAGTGTTATCCATCATAACAATTGATTCAGAATTGCAACTGCATCTCGACGTCTGCTAATCTATCATGAGCGATGCGCATAAACATCTCAGCGTCGTCCCAATTATCCTGCTGTGACGCCTCGTAACCTATATTGTAGTCTCCGCGTGCACGTTCGATAGCTTGTGGTAATCTGCCCATGTGTCTTAATGTAGATATAAACCCATCGAAAAGTCTCTCGATCTCATTGGTGGGTTGCCTATGATCCTTTACACGGTGTCTAGCATTATTGATGCCTTGTAAAAGTTCCCTATATTGTTGCTCGATTTCTGGTCGCATTGATTTAGTTATTTAATTGTTTGTAATATACTGAAGATAAGATTCTTTCCGCTCAAATCTTTATTTTTATTAGAAAGCTCTTTTCTAATGTAATTGATAGGACTATTTATTACAGCAATAACTTATAATTAAGTTATGTGTTGGCTTTTAATTCAATTTATACGATCGTGAAAGCAGGGTAACGTCAGCCGTTGCCTAATGGAACACGTTACGTAATGGTACAAAATTTCAAAACATGGTCTTAATTAATTAATTAAACCTAATCCTACAAAGCTCATTCGCTTTATTGCGCGCATAAAATTTTCATTAGTAGAATCTTCAAAGCTGCATCGTACACAAAACTCAAATGCAACCGGTTGTTTTTGAAAAAGTCCACAGATGAATGGCGAGCCACCCTCTTATGGTATCAATGATAAAGGAAAAATCTTTAACTTTAAGAGACCCATGTGAAAATTTGATTCTCCAATCAATGACTCCGAAGCCTGAAAAACTATTGTTGCTTCAAAAGGATCGCTTTTGAGCGGTATCTAACGTTAGAGAATGCTGTTTTACAGCTGGCTTGGATATTGAAATAATATTACCATCATTCTTTGTCTCCACATAATTTTTTTATTTCATTTTGCAGCAGAAGGGGCCGTTCTTGGGGGACGCGACGATTGCTGACTTTACGTGCAGAACTTTATGCAAACTTGGGGGAAAGCATATGTTTGCGGGGTTGGTCAGGACGGGGCTATCGTCACCAGAACATCGAGGAATGTCCATATCGCATGGATCAAACCCCTTTCAGACGCCTTATTTCTCTCGAACTTCTTAGCTTCCTCAAACCATCAGATCCTCTACGGTTGTAATACTCGCTTCGAACAGCTCTTGTCACCAAATCCTCCTTAAGAGAATCTCTGCTCCGGTTAAGCAACAACTTCAGTCCAATGGCACCGAACGAGTACTATGACAAGAACACCAAGGACATTGAGGAAAAATCATATCGAGAACCTCTCGGACGATAAATTGGAATGCGAAAAGCTATACAAATTCGCCAAAATTGGATCCAATGTCGAACATCGTCTCAGCAGTCCCTTGGATGCAATCAAGACCTAGCCCACAGCCATATTCTGGTCTGTGATGGTGTCTATGTGCGTCGTCATAGAGGACTATGATACAATTCTGATCAGCAATTTCTACGCCTACCCTACTTTTAATGTCTAGCATGACATGAACGCGTAAAATGCAAGACAATTGCGGCCACATTTGTTTCGGGGAGAATGAAATAATAATTTGGATTAGTACAGGTTAGAGAACGCCACATATCAATTAGGGTTTTAAAGGTTGAGGACAAATGAATTCGCATAGAGTCGGTAGCACGGATGGAGTAAGGTGTTCGTGGCAGGAGAAATGCGGTGTTTAGCAGCAATGTCTTAGAACGAGGGACTTGAGTGGTTTTTGGTTTAGTTTAGGTTTTTCAGTTTAGGATGTGTGGATAGGTAGGTGTGAGGAGTAGGTATAATCGATTTGAGTTGTAAAACAATAAATGTGGATTTTAGAAAAAAGAGTTAGTAGGGTGGAAGGTGCAGAATAGTTTGGTTAAGGGCGGGAGGGTGATTTGATTGGCAGGATGAAGGTTGATTTTTAGAGTGGGAACAGGTGGTTTGGCGACTCAATGAGTCGAGATAAATAAGGGATATTGGGTGTTCTGTGGTGTTCTGTGGATGTATAATCAAGAAAGTGGGTGGGATATACGTTTATTTACGGTGGGCAGTTGGGACAAGTGGAGTAATTGTAATATTGGTATTGTGTTATAGGGAAATCAAGGAAAGAAAGGGCATATTGAATTGCAAGTTCGGTTTGTGATTTTGAGAAATTAATAAGTATAAGGTTGTAAAGTTAAGAAATTGGGATATAGCCAAGTTGAGGCATGGCGCGGGTATTTATGAGGAAAAAGGTTTTATTTAAAAATTTAGAGTTATTAGTTTTTACCCCTCTTAGAAAATGGGTTAAGGAAGGCATTATGGATTTTTCAGGTTTGGTTTGGGTTGGCAGTTTGGTATTCGTTCAATTCTGAGTGGGTAAGAAAGCAGGTAGGGCACAAGTCAGTCAACAAGATGAAATGCAGATAGATTTGTATTTGATATAGGTAGTTGGAAAAACTATAGTGGGAGTGGGGGTATGGAGAAGTGGGAAATGGTGTGTTGTTTGGCGGTCAACCGGTAACCTACCGAAGCATGTCTTATTAAAAATGAGTGGACAGTTATTCACCTTAAACACAAAATAAAATTATTACAATCGCACTATTTCTCGATTACGATTGGCAGTCTCTTTCGCTTTGGTTTTCTTGTCGGAGCAGACAGGCAAGTAAACTTCAGCTTTTATTGGCCAAGGCACCTGCAGAGATTTCAAATTGTCAACAACAAATGTCGAGTCGCAGAAGCACAGAAAGAAGACACGAGGATAATCAATTTGATACTATGTATTTGATACTATGTATTCACTACCCAGGCCTCAGAAGAACAAGCATGATGATCCAACCAAGTACCATTACAGATGACAGCGGTGTCGTGGCCCCTGTTAATGAATGAGCAGATATTAAAGAGAACACAGTCATTCACGTTGATTTAGGCATGGGAAACCTCATATGATATATATCCATGGTACTCTGGCCCAACATTGACGACCAGTTTGCCCCCCCTCACACAGATAAACCGTGGAACAGTAATATTCCATCTTTCGGCTGCTTCGGGATACCTGTCGGAGTCAATACAGGCAAAATCATATGTATTGCGATCATTCGTGACGTCCCATTAATCGGCCGCAACCCCGTCCACGTAATCGTGAAAGACCTGTGTGGGAATATCGGGATATAGAAGAGAGCCGATAAAGAAGCAGAATGTGTCATTATAAGCGTAAGGGTCGTCAACATTTGCGGAATTTGATAGCTCACAATCATACTGTGACCAGCTGTGGGTGAGGGTGGGTTAGTGGTACATAATGTAATAAAGAAGAGGGTGAATGTAGCTGAAAGCACTGACCTGAGATAATCCATATGCTTGGGGAGCTGGATTTCTGCGTCGGCCAATTGCTGGACAGGTGCTTCTAGCTCAGTGTAGTTTTCTCCCTTCACATCCCAGAGGGTTACTCCGTTCCTGACATAGTTGGTCACGGGCAGGTTACGACGCTGGAGTCTGTCGTTAGATCCATCCCTGACCGCAAAGACCACATTTGGGTAAGCTCCGGCAAGTTTATTGAGCACGCTGCATGTAGTCTCTTCGGATATGTAAACTATAATGCATAAGAGCTGGTCTTTATGTTTCAACGGTAAGTGTTCCGAGGGACTGTAGGTGAGCAGGATTAGTATATTAACAAGGTGAGAGAGAGCGGGGAATACATACTCATGTTGAAACATATAAATCAAGTTGGGGTGCTTCTCAGCGAAGTTGTTTCGAAAGGCATGCTGGGACTTCTTTAATGCTGCGTCAGCTGCATCCTTGAGTTTTCTAAAATCGAAATCACCCTGAGGAGTAGCAACCACAGAGTCCAGGATCCTCTCATTCGTCTCGTCATCGAGAACAAGTACCAAGTCAGCGTTTTATCTAACTGGCTCAGGTCCCTCAATATGTCGGAAGCATTATTGAATTTTATGGTGTAGATGGAAACGTACGGGAGAATTTCCGGGATGCATTTCAAATCATAGAGCTGAAAGTCGTTGAAGTAAACATATAAGGCGAGGACAAGGCTTGTGTCTTTCTTCTTGGCATTATCCCATTCCTGCTTGCTTGAGATGTCTTTGGGCCTGTCAATGGTGTGTGTAAGAGCTGGTTCAAGTTAAAAAGTTAAAGAATACAGATATGTTCCATCCATATGACATGTTGAATTATTGACAAAGGTGTCGTGTTAATGCGTTGGTAAATATGTCAAAAGAAGAAAGGGGGCCAATGGAATGACAGTACAGTCAAGGTTATAAGGGGTTGAGGAATATGGATAGTTCGGTCGGAAGTGTGAGGGTATATAAATGTGAGGAAGTGGATAGATCTTGTTTGTTAAGGGTAGTGTAGAGCAGGTGAAGCACAGGCAGCGATGTAGAGATTGACAACTCATCATGGTCGATCGGTGAAAGGGTCGGTATAAGGAGAAGGACACTGGGGGCGCAAGCGAGAGTGGGGTGGAAGCATTCATTGGTTAATTCAACAGACGGAAGCAGCTGAGGCTGGTTAATTGGATGTTTTGTGTAGTTAGTCGAGTCCGTCAATGAGCCGAGGGAATGTAGGAGTAGATGTGGGAAGCACTTGGCGGAGCAGGGCACCAGAGTCGGTGGATAATAGTGGGATGATGTTTTATGGGCAGTCGTAGCTGCAGAGGTGTTGGTAGGCAGGCAAGTGGATATTAATGTAGAGGTTCGTTTTGTAGATGTGCAGACTTTTGTCGGAGAGCCATGGTATATTCTGTTCCAATAGCAGGGTTTATTTTGTGAAAGGTCAGAGTGGGTAGGATTTTAGAAAGAGTTGGTGTCGGGCGGGTGAGTTAGAGGGTGATGGCAGTTTTTGGTTATATGAGTATGAAATTAATTTCGTCACTGTGCAATTGTAATTTCACTGTGAACGTGTTTCTCACTGTCGTCTTTGGCAATTTACTAATCATAAATGATTGTGTTGATAATGAGATTGATCAGATTATCACTCGCCTCTAACCGTGGCTCCGGTCGAGCGATTACGCTCCTGATTGCTCGTAATAATGATTGTATTGCTTCTAACTTGCGCTCCAGTCAATTGGTTGATTAAGTAAACATTCAGTAAAGGGGATGCTGCCATCTAGCTAACAGCATGTGCTCTAGATTAGGTGCGCACCTTATATTGATTTATAATTGAGTCGGACACACACACGTTGCTCCCCTGTAGCTGTTGCAAGGACACTCAAGTACGTAATAACAGTCTTGTTTAAACTGATTATACAGCAAGACCTGATTGTTACTGTCGTATAACTCGTCATTGTCTCCACAAACTGTGTTAACGTAGCCTAAATGCCCTCCTATCCAATCATAACCCAAGTCAACTTCCTCTAACCATATATCTGAGTTTAAGATGTCTTGGAATATTGTTAGATTCCATGATCTATAACCAGCATCATACTGACATACCACCCGTGCTGATTCTATACCTAATTCAGTATACTGATTAGTCATAGACACATCACACGGATAGATTCCCACTTCAAAGTTAACTTCTTGACAAAAATACGCAGTATTGTGTACGCCTTTGTCTAAAGTCAGCGATATCTGGTGGAGCTGTAGCACGTCTTCAGGCCACTGTGTAGGTGATCCAATACCGCCCTACCTTACATATGTATATACAACAAGTTGAAAGTCTACATAGGTGTCAATACACAGGGTGCCGGCAATAACGGTAACCACTAAGTGTAATAATATTCCTAAAAGTGGCAAAGCCATTATGTAGTTGGGTTAGTCAACATGTTGAATAGTTAATAGTAGAATAGAAAATATTAATGAGACATAAATAATGTCAAATTGAGGAAAGGTCAAGGTTTTATATTTTTTAATAGAAGGTGTGGGAGCGCGCGGCGATTCTCTGTGGAAGATATTGCAATAGCAACAGGGTGAAGATTTGAGGGCTGAGGTGGATATATGTATTTGAAAGTGTTTTGTGTTGTTGTGGGATGGGGAAGAGTTCTTGGAGGCGCGTTTTTGTTAAGGGTATAAGAGAGAGATCTGTTGGAAGCTTAGTGCGGGAGTGCATTAATAATGTAAGCGTATTTTTGACGTGTTGAGGTGCGGCGTATTGATGGCAGCCGCCCGCGTTAGGGGGGAAGTAGAGCAGGTTTTAGGTTTGCGCTTAAGAGCATTAAGACTAATTAGCTCAAAGGAGGTAGGCGTCAGGGATCAGGACATAATAAGTTTGTGGGGTAGTGTATGTGATTGATAAAATTGTATTTTGTTTACTTTATTTGGACGTTTTTGTGATTTTGTCAGGTTTTTGGATAATGTTTAGATGATAGAAGTTTGAAGATTTTGATTGGAAATTTTAAAAATCGGATCTTTTGTGACAGGTGTATAATAAGTCATAAAGAATATTATTCGTATCAGTTGTGCTTCGTGAAATGGAGATAGTGCCATCGTTAATGCCATCGTTAATGCCTTCTTAAAGGTCCAAAAATAGCAACATCAAGCGGCTGAAGTATATGTGACGTATAGGGCGGGAGGACCAATAACTGGATGTTATACTTCATACAATGAGCAATAAAATTTCCATTATGGCTGTCATGACCATCACAGATAAGAAGCCGAGTTCTTCCGTTTGCTTTTTCGCGTTTCGAAGGCTCAAAGACTCGCTCTAACGACTCGAAACCATGAAGATTGCTTGTCCATCCTTTTGTATTTGCTGAGAAATACCAACCTCCTTCGCAAGACTGAGGAATCCAGCGAGAATCGACTTTGGAGCCTTTAAAAATCACAAAAGGATCGATGGCTGTTCCATCAGCGCAGATACATTCAACTACTGTAACCCACTCCTGACGACCAGGATTTGCTTGCCAATGAATTCTAATTGTGGAATCTACAATTACCCTTGTATATTCCATGGATCCAATAGCAAATCCGCTCTCGTCCATGTTGTAAATGTCGGAAAGATCGATTTCTAAATTCGTTTCGTAGATTTCGTCAAACCACGCATCTAACGCGTCTTTTGAGGCACCTTCCATTCTGCTGGTTCCTATTCGACGGGAGATCACCGATTTTAATATGAAGATGGCGTTGAATAAAACGTGGAACCCAATCGCGGCCAAATGGTCTGTCTTTGTGATGCTTAACTTCGGGACAAGTAACAGACGCGACGCGACGAGACCGTTGCGAAAAAGAAATGGGATCGCACCAGACCGAAGCTGTTTGTTGACTAGAGAAAGAGACTTCAGACTTGAAGGCTGATCGATGAATCGAAATATATTCCATGATATCTCAAGTGGGATGGTTTCCAGATTTTGTATAGGGAGTTTTCCTCTCTAGAAATCCCATGCACTGCCTTGTAGCCGCGGAGAATTGAGAGCTAATTTAGATGCGTTCATTAGAACTACTGCAACTTCGCGTACTAGGGCCTCACTAACGTTCAACCGGTCGAAGATGATTGTGACAACGATATGACAGACTGGTACGGTGTAGGATGGGTACGGGGGAGATTCCATCGTCATCCACTCTTTAGTTGTACTTTGTTAGGGTGTGAGTTTTGATATGCATGCAAATCAGCCACACCGAGTCAGCCACAACGTGATATTCCCATACGACAACGCGCATCAAAGACGTGTAGTAACTGCGGAATTCAAGGCCATACAATTCCTACATGCCCAAATATCCAAAGAATTGATTAGATATATTTTTAATTCAATTTACTATAATTTAGTGGATTAATTGCATGAGAACGCGACTTGGTGGTTGATGAGTTGGCGGTTGAGTGGTGTGGGCGGGCGGGTGAGTCGTGACAAGAACGGTATACCGCCTTACGTCAATCTCTTCCTAAAACGTGACACCAGCACAGTAAAATTGAAAGTAATAAGCATGCAGCAATAAACCTTATTTAAACCTTATTCTATTGAGTTTCTTAGGAGCGGGAGTTGATTTCGTTATATGTAATATATTACCCTCCGTACTCGATATCTAATCATAAACACCGATTTATCTAACCTTCGCTCTCGTGTTTCTACAAACCGCTGTCAACAATAGAGGCCGACACACTAGTTCAGGCCAAATATGTCAGTGATCGAGCCTACGATTTGATGAGTAACGCGAATGTAGATTATCGTTTAGCAGCAGGCTGTGGAACCGAGATGTTGTAGCATGGCTAAATTTCATTCACATTCTAAACGGGTACCGCGAGAATGATGAGCGTCCTGCTCGGTTTTGTCTTGAGTCGAGCACAATGTATTTAAACAAGTGGAGTGATTCAATTGTGAATCGCTCCATCCGGTCGAGTTATCGCTCGTCCATTTTTACAGATGTTTTTTTCGTTATATCGAATATCGTTATATCGGGACTAGTATAAGTCAATAGGTGCAACTCTCAAGAGTCGATCAAATCACACAGACGCCTACTCATCAGCCATTCTTTCCACCCAAACCCCATCGCCAAGATGCCCATCAGCTTCTACGAGAGCTCCACCGGCCTGCACCTCCGCGGCCTACAGGTCCTCACAAACATCCTCAACAAGGCCAAGGCCCACGCCGCCGCCCAGAACATCCCCATCGACGAGCTCGTCGAATGGAAGCTCGTCGATGACATGAAGCCGCTGTCCTTCCAGGTGCAATATATGTGCATCACAGCCACGAACTTCCTCAAGTTCGGCGCGCACCTGGATATTCCGGCCGTGGAAGACAACGAGAGGACTTTTTCGGATATAGAGGCGCGTATTGCGTCGACGGTTGAGCTGCTGAAGGGCGTTGATCGCGCGAGTGTCGATGGAAACGAGGACAAGAAAGCGGCGCTGCCAGAGGCGTTTGCTAAGCATGGCGAGTTTACTGGAAGCCAGTACTTGTTTGCACATAACATTCCCAATTTCTATTTCCACTTGGTAACGGCCTATGATATCTTGAGAGCAAATGGAGTCGATGTGGGTAAGAGGGATTACCTCCGTCCACATATTCCGGACAGGCCTTGAAAGAAGTTGGTGCCTCAGGCTATGCTAGCTGGCTGCCAATTCAATAGATAGACTTAGACTATGAAGAATCCACAGCATTATTTGTAGCTGCACCCTGAATAGATTTTGAGACGACAGTGGCTCTCATTCAAATTTAGTCGTCTTATACCGTTGTCTTTTTTCCGCGTGGAGAGAAATTTACACAGAAAAACTTGAACAATCTAAACGAGCACTTTAGTGCTAGCGGGAGCGAGAATATGGCCAGGCGATTGAGGGCAGCGTATGATAACGTTACGGCGACCTGAGGCTGTCTTGTCGAGACTTCCCAACCAAAACAAAGGGCTTTAAAGGTGATTCATTGTACTCGTGACCTCACTAATCAACTATGATCGTTTCCTATCCCACAATTTTTCTGTACGAGTAAATTAATGCAACCTAATTCTTCATAAATTTTCAATAGTAGAATCTTCATAGAAGGCTGCATCTGTTACGAGTACGGCAGGCAAGAGACTAGGGCATAGGCTGATATTTGACTAAGACGTCCTACAAAGAGAAAAGGTATGTAACTTAATACTATAATAATTATCTCTTTATCTAAACTATAACGTAAGTCACTGCCTAATCATACTTCCCGCGTAATCATAAAGAATTTTCGACTGCATAGCACAAATAACGTAATTACTCAACAGCAAGTATAATACAATCTTGTATTTCACTATCCTCGTCTTCCTCAAGTAAATCTGCATCCTCTACGCAAATT